>JAUZNK010022014.1:0-20572 GCA_035046665.1 Euphysa ruthae | reverse complement strand
GGTTTCTGAAGGGGAAATGGGTAAATCTAGAGTACCCTTAAATCCTGAACCGATAGGAATTTTGGAAAAAAAAATTTACAGGCTTTATAATTCATAGGTATGAACATTGTGCCAAATTTCAGCAACTTCGGTTATTTAGGGAGCAGCGCTTTTTTTTTTTTTTTTTTTTTTTTTGACGACTTGGAATGACCCAGTTTGTTTCCTACAGTTCAACTATTTGTATTATTATAAAATTGTTGTTTGACAGGTTTCAAAGTGTGCTACAAAAATTTTCATTTTATTTTCAGACTTGTTTGTCGGCCAATTAAAAAGCATATTAACATGCTCAGTATGTTCACATCGTTCAGTAACTTATGACCCGTTTTGGGATTTATCACTGCCCATACCTTCAGTAAGTAATTTTAGATTTTACATTTTGACGTTCTTCTATATGTTTTAATGGGCGCAGCAGGCTATTTTGTAATTTTTTTTTATAGATTAAGATTTTAGTTTATACTTATTTTTTTAATGGTTGTTATCAATAGTATGCACAGGGGTGAGATTTTCAAGCTTTAAACAGACTTGGTTTAATTTTTATTTTTTGTAGGAGTCATTATAGTTTTAAATTTTATTTTTATGGATTCCTCTCACTAGCTAATCATTTTAGGCCTGATCGACCTATAAAGATATTGAGTATGCAATGTTTATAGAATAATTAAATATGGAAATACCAACTCGTTAAATTAGTGCTTTATTGTATGAATCTGGAAATTATAGTTTATAAGTTTTTTTTTATTACGGACATGTTCATAAAACAAAGCAGGATAGTAAATATTTCAGTAGTATGGTTACTCTTTTCTTATTTCTATACTTTTTTCAACATTAAATTTGAATTAAGTATAATTTAGAAAAGTGCAAATTTTTAACAGTGAAATTTCAGTTAATTTAACACAACTAAAGTAGGAGATGTGCAAACACAAACAAGTAAATGATAAAAACGTAACACAGCTAAAAATTTCAAAGTCATAAAAAGGCCTTTTCGAAACAATGTTGTTTTCGACTGAAACTTTAGTTTCTGATGAGTAAAAGGTGACAAAGAAGAAAAATTTAATAATCAAAAGTTTGAAAACCAGTCTCTTGATAAAAATATAAAAAATTTTGTAAATTTTAACTATTTATCAATCATTTGTCAAAATACTGTGAAAGCTAACAAATGGCCTTAATGTTTTAAATGGTGCAAAATTCAAGATGAATATAAAAGCTTAACACCAGAAAATTGATAAGAAATAAAAAAATACAAATCAAATGGACAAATTTTGTGAATTTTTTTTTGAATTTCCTTATTTTCTTTGAAAAAAATGCAAAATCTTTTTAGTTTGCTTGATAAAAATATTTTTAATTCTTCAAACTCTAAACTTTTATGAATTATTTTTATGAAAATGTTAGACTTTTATCTATAAACTAGTAAATACTGCTAAGTAAAAGGCTTAATAAACCAATAAAACTAAACATATGAAATAAAATCGATTGGACAAATTTCAAGCAAAATAATAACAGAACATCTTAATTGATAGTGTTACTAAATTTTCATGCTTCTTGAAAGGGAATACATTACAGTCTTGTCTGTTACTTTTTTTCTAAGCTGGTTTCAAAAATTTAGCCTCAGTTTTTCAAATCAACAAAAATTAATTGCAAGTAATTATGTTGATATACAAGTTACATTCTTATCACTTAGGGTTACCCCTAAATTCTATTTTCAAAAAATTTTCATGGGAACCTGTTTTTTACATCATTGTCTTATTTTTCACAAATATTGAGGAAAATTTAAGTACAATCTTTTTTGAGTTGACATAAAAATACGAAAATATTCCTTTTTTTATGAACATTATCTTCGAACGAAAAAAGTTTTTCCTTAAACAGTTTTTCTCAATTTTGCAGTGCATGCAAGAAAAAAACCAATAAAATACCTAGACCGACAGGAGACTGCTAGGTCAGTTTGGGTGTCCAAACACTTCATCTTTTCTTTTTTTTAATCAAAGTCTAAACAAAACATGTGTTAAAGTAGCATTCAATGATTTCACAATGCATCTAGTTTTAAAATGGCTTAGAAGTTTACGAAAGTGTTTTTGTTCACTTAAATGGTCACTTTTTCTTCTTAATTTATTTACGAACCTGCTTTTATCCCTAATAGGATATAACTAGATTTTGATTTAGATTTTGGCATAATATGCTAAAAAAAAAAAATAATAATCTGAATTTGAAGAATATAGTCAATCAAAAACAAGGTGACGTGAAAAAAAAAAACTTGTTATGGTTAGTATTTTTCTTAGCTTAATTTATGTAAACTATTTTTTTTTACTTCCATATAAGACTAGAGCTTTTAGTGCATTAAATAGTATCTGATGAATTCTATGCAGAGTTAACTAATTGTTCTTCCATCAGTTAATTTGCAACATCTGTTAGAAAAGGATACGATAAGCTTAGTAAGCAGCTATTTAAAAAAAAAGATTGTTCAGCTCATAGACTCTTCTAGAAGAAGACAATGTTTTCCAACAACCAGTAAAAGTTTCATTCCTTCTTGCAAAAGTAAAAAAGCAAGATAATTTGATAACAACGCGAAAAATCTGCTATAGTAAGGAAGGTTTGTATTTTCTAATTTATGCTAAGTTCGGTCCTAAATTTGGTCCGAAATTTTTTCTATTTTCATATTTTGTTTTACCTTCCCATTTCTTTATTAATAATATTTGAACAGTAGAGAACGGTTAGATTGAGACTATCCACAGAAACTATTTTTCCAATAGATCAAAATCAAATCAAAAGTAATTTAAAAATTTATTTCAATATAGCTACAGCTTTATTGTATATTAAATAACTAGTATAACTATATTAACTAGTAGTGTAAAAAAATCTATTGTTTGTTGAATTTTGCTGATTTTATCGTCAATTACCATATGCCATTTTTAACTTTGATTTGCCGACAAGCTTGCCATGCTTTCATAAACCTTTATCTATTGATTGCATTGATCAAAGAGCTTTAAAACACAATTTATTTGAAGGAGCCAATTTTTATGTCTTTAACAAGAAATCGTTTTCTCCAGCAAAGAATTGAACAAAAGTGGTTGCAATATCATTACTATGTTTCAGTGGTTCAAAAAACTCACATTATTTTGGATTAAATTTATTTTTTTCAAACTCTCAGGATGGTGTTAGAATAAGTATGTTTTAACTGTCGAAACATTAAATCAAGCTTCTATGTAAAGTCGGTATATCTCAAAAAAACTCAACTTAAACAGCCTTAAGTTTTGCTTCAATCAGGCCATTCAAAAAAATAACATGATTTGCAGAAAAAGAACTTAGTTTAACTGACTAGCCAAACAACATCATCACCTTACATTTCTGCAGAACCAAAACTGTACTCTTGGTTTTAACTAGAAAACACCACTTCATCATCTTGAACATTTCCTGGATTTATGCTATTTTTATTGGCTTCATCCTAATAATTTAGTTTTTTCTGTATAGTTTTTCCTAGTTTTTATGGCCAAATTTTGTGAAAATGATAAAAATCTACCAGGCCTCAGATTTACTTACGGATTTAAGAACGATTGATGTTTACCACTATTTGGGTGAAATACGTTTTTAAAACAGGTTAATAAGTCAATCTGCTTTTTTACACTATTTATTAAACAGTTCACACTCCCTGTGATTTGTATATTATACATAACAGGAAAAAAAATTTGATGTTTCTCACAATGAATTTTAGCCTAAAAATAAACAAAAATAAGTTTTAGCGCAAATTCACAAATACTTATAAATTATTGGCTTGTTTTGTTTTCACCAAAAAGCTAAACAACAAGCTTAAGGAGATATTCTTAACTTACAATAAATAAAAAATAAACTTTAATAATTGCATTTTCTTTTCTCATGATTTTTCTCAAGCTTCAATTAGCTAGATGAAGTTTTATCACTTCAGAAAATTTTCTGGAATGGCACACAAAATTTTCTGGAATGGCACACTTTTTGATATCAAGTTAAAGTTTCCAGGCCCATGATACTTTTTTATGAAAATTCTGAATTGTGTAAGAATTTGTTGGACTTTGTTATTCTTTTTTAGAAATCAAAAGAATCAAAGATTGATATTTCAAAATGTTTTGAAGCTCTCACCCAGGAAGAAACTTTAGATGGAGATGAAAAACCGGTTTGAGCAATTTGTTTTTTCTTGTATTTAATTTCACACGCTTTTATTGTGTCATAACTAATATTTTAATTTGCATGAAAAGCAGTTTTTTGTTGCCAAAAAGGCTCAAATAATTAACTTTTATTTATTGGAGAAAAATATTATATAATCCTTACTATATACTATATACTTACTATAATACTTAGTAATTCACCCAATGTTATTTCTGAGAATTTTTTTTAATTTTTTCTAAGATCGAATTTCAATCTAGGCTTTATTAACAGTCTGGTATGACAATAAGCTTACATAGTGTCACTATGTGACTGAGATGTTGACATGTCAGTGTTCGGTAGCCATTTTATCCACTCTACTTTCTTTTATTATAAAATCGTTATAAAAGTTTTATTAGCATTTCTATTTCTTGTCAAAAAAATAATAAATAAAATACAGGCTTTATTCCAGTTTGTTATAACCAGTACATTTTTAATGTTTTAAATTTCAAATCTCCAAAGTTTATGTAATTATATTTTTTATGCATTATCTCCCCATGATTTATCATAGACATTGATTACATGACTTATCCTGATTCTCATCGATTGTGTTTAATATTTCATTTTATTGCTTTTATTCCATAACCAGGAACTGGGTAAATTAAGTCATTTGCTACTTATAGTACAGGTAAACTTCTAAACTCTGTTTTTCATTCGCTATAAACTCCTGGACATGGTTTTGGATTTCACTCCCTATATATGGACATGGTTTTTAACTCTTTGAAAGTTTACTCGTAAATAATTTGTTTTGACAAAGGGTTATCATGATGCTAATTGTTTTTGTTTTTTTATAACTTCACCATGAAAATTCTAACTAAATGGCTTAATTTAAATTAAATTTTGTGCAAATTTCAGACCAGAAAATTTTGAGATAATGACTTTTGGTAAATTTTCAATCGTATTCAAGGGTTTTATTGCTCTTCAAGGTTGCTCTTAGAAACTCCTAGAATTTGATTTAAATATTCAAAAGTAATTCGATTTTGGTTTCTTTGTCAAATATTTAGCTAGTTTGACTTTTTATAATTTAACATTTAGATTACATCAAAAAGAAAATTTCACATAAATATAAATAATATTTTTCTGACGTTTATTTTTAAATTTAAATTAGTGGAATTTGAAATTGTCATGCTGTCCTCTAGTTTTGTTGAAAAATTAATACATTAAAAAAATTAACACAATTTTCATCAGGATGGTTAGCTTTTGGTGGTATTTTGGATTCAGTGAACTATTTACACAATATGGATTACATGATAAAATCAAAATATTTACACGATGTGGATTACAGATTACAATCAAAATATTTACACCGTGTGGATTATAGGATAAAATAAAATATTTAAATGGCGTGGATTATAGGATACAGTAAAATTATTTACATGGTGTGGATTTAAATTGCAACATGCTAATTCAATTTTTTATTTATAATTATTATTTATTATTTACTTATTAGTGCGAAAATGTTTTTCTCTTGTATTTTTCTTTTTTTAAATAATAGTTATTTTTAATTAGCGTTGTTTAAAATTTAGTTAATTCTTATTTTATAGACTTGTGAGAATTGCAAAAAGAGAAGAAAATTTTCAAAGCGTTTCTTAATTGAACGGTTTCCCAAGATTTTAGTTCTTCGTATCTTTTCTTTTTGATTTGATAATACATTTTTTATAACTACATATTTCTATGTCCCCTTAAAGTTCTAAAGATTCAGGTTTAAATATGGCAAATTGATTTTTCAGCAGTGAGCCGATTGGATCTTCTGTTCGCACTTGGTCTAAAACTAGAATACCTACAGGAAAAGCTATTAATTAGGCTTTGTTTATATGAGGTTACAACGTCATAATATTGCATCAATACCGCATAAAGAACTAAGAAAGTATCTGTTTTCTGGTAATACTTAACAAGAGACTTAAACCTCTTGTTTTCCAAAAGTTTAAATGGTCACAATCATTATTATTGGTATTTTATAGGTATAAATAAGGAAAAAGTCATTTTGCTCAATGAAAGATGTTTTTTTTTGCTTCCACAAGGCTTTAGTTATGAGAACAATAGTTCCCAGACTATTCTTTCTGTCAAATTTAATTTTTTCATGACAATTTTTTGTCTCTAATTTTATTAAAGTATGACAGTTTTCAGTCTACTTCGTTTGTATTGTGTAAACAGTGGAAACAAAAGAGTATATGAATGCAAAAACAGATGATGTTCAGACAGGTGGTTATGAGTTTTTTTACTTGTTTTCACACATATATGATTTTTCAAATATAGAAGCCCTTTTCAAAAAAATAATTTTATATTTACTTTTGGAAATTAAAATATAAAATGCACATCACATTACCTTATAACTTAAGAATAACTATATTGCTAGAAAAAATTTTTCGATTGAAAAGGTAAACAAAAATGAGATTTATTTGTAAACAGCTTTTGAAAATTAAGATGAAAGAAAAAAAAGAAAACTGATTTCATTACATAGACGAGCAGATTAATTTTGAATAAAATATTTGCAAAAATTAATTTCATCAAGAAGATATAGACTTTAAGATTAAAGTCTAAATTTGTTTAATATAAAATCCGATATTTTGAGTGAATGTTTATTGAGGTGTGAGGTCCTATATAATTTAATTAGCAATCTTTAAATATTTGCTTCTTTGAGTTAGATTTCTAATTGCAGGGAGGATTAAGTAATAAATAAAACATACAAAATGGAAAATTGAATTCTAACTGATTTTAACTATATTTTAGAAAAATTAACATTTGAAATTTACCTAAATCATTCAAATAAGAGGTGTGAATCTTTTGTGTTATGTGTTATATAAGGTGTTATGTTTTATTCTTCATGCTGAAATTTTACGAATAAACACTAAAAAAAATTTTTTTATCGTTTTACAAATTAATATACTTTTGATTTATTATTATCTATTATAAATATTATTATTATTTGTATCAATTCACCACATGATGCTATTGCTCTCAAAGTTTTAATGACTTTGAAAGTATGTTATTTTTCTTAATAGTAGGTTTAGATTTGAAGCGTTTCTCTGGTCAGCGCTATAGAACGAAATTAGAGACAAAAGTAGATTTTCCATTCTATCTACAATTGAAAAATTACTCAGCAAATAGTTTCGGTACGGTAAACATTAGTGATTACTCAATTAACTATATTAAAATGTTTTTCTGGAAATGCATCCAAACTTGCCTGAAAATCTAAAGTTTAAGAGTTTTTTCAAAAATGTATGCTTTGTTACTGTTGTAATTTTATTATTTTTGTAGTATTTTGAATATTGTTTCTGATGACTTGCCCATGTTGACGTTCTTTAAATAACTATGTTAGCTCTGCGCAATATATCTGTAATGCTAAAGAATATTATTTGTGATGGTTTGGCCGCTTTTCGTGGCCTAAAGTTCTTTTTCAAGCATTACAATTACGTACAAACTTGTTTTTGTTTAACGTTTTTAAATTTTTAGATCCGTGGCCCAATGGTCTAAAGTGCCAAACCACAAGGCTTTAATGAAAGGGTCTGTTGTTTGAGTTAACAGTTTGTGGTTAAGCTACCATCTAATTTTCAACCGTTTATTACTTGGAAGGTCTTTTTGGTTGAATAAAGTTGATTTACTTTTGTTTTGTTTTGACAGGAAAATAGCTTGGTCCAATGATAATCATTGGTTGTGCCTGCCTCTAACCCCTTTCAATAGGAATTTGCTGAATTGATCTGTTGTCTGTCACATTGCCTGTCACAGGTTGAGCCGTTAATCGAACATAACATGAAAAATTATGCAAGAATTTTGGAGCTAAAATTGTCAGTGATTGACATTGGTATCGCAAATTAGTTTATTTTTACAATATGGCCCGGAATATTTTTTAGAGATATTACAATATTGAATTAGGTGATGAAAGTTATGATAGTGATTGGGAGTATGAATCTGATAATGCTTGTCATCAAGGAAGCTCAAAATCACTTGACCCAAATGTTGCAGATGTTGGTGTTTCTGAGCCATCATAAAGTGAAATGGAGGATATAAATCACTTATCTATACGGTCAACAATACCTTCTCCATTAAGTAATGTGGCAGCTCACAGGTATATATGCTTGTAGAGGAGAAATTTTGTGGTCATGAAATTTGACGTGCTTGCTGTGGGAGAGATCCTGCTGTTCAAGGAATAAATCTACATTAGAAGCCAAATCAGCAAGCTGATGAAGAAGCGATTGATGAATTTTTCATATTTAATGAAACAGAAAGTTTGTCTGTAAGGATGAATTCGAAAATTAACACGTTTAATTACTTAAAATTGTATTTGTTAAGTCTTTTAAAGAATATTTTGCAGCTCTTGTTTATAAAGACGTTTTTCTATTGACTTTAGAAGATCTTTTGGTTTCGAGACTAAATTTGTGATAACTTTTTTTTAGTCTATCAAAAAGAACTTTCTTTTCCTTTTGTTAGCTAAAAATTTATATACAAGCTAATATTTTTTTCAACTGATATGAAAAGCATTTTGGTAGAAATATCAGATTTTTCAAAATTACTATTTTGTGTCTCAGTGTGGTTTTTATTGCGGATGTGAACGGTTTAAAAAAAAGGGCAAAAAATGGGAAGGCATGACCAACTGTATGAAATTTTGTTTCTATCAAATTTTGGAAAAGAGTCTTTGATAATTTATGCTTGTTGACCTTTTTGAAAATTTTTCATTTGGATATTCAATTGTCTCTAGAAACCAGACTTTTCTTTTTATTTCTTTAAAGAAATGGTTTGATTGTGTTGGCTTTTGTGTAATGTTAGAATCACTTGTGTGACAATTAAAATGGTAAATGTCTGAGAAACTTTTTTTTGCAAAAGACACTTTTTGTTACTTATGTTTCTTTTAGAAAAACAATTGAACCCTGAATACCAACTTTACGGTGTGGCTAATCATATTGGAGGTACACACAGCGGACATTACACTGCTTTCAGCAGGCATCCAGACACTAAATTGTGGCACTTATATAATGACGCAAGGTAATAATTATATCTTCTTACAAGAATCCGTCACTTTAATTATTTGAACTTGTATCTTTTCTTTATTCTCATCAAACATTCCCACATACAGAGACTGACTTTGTAATTTGTTTTGGATCAAACTTGTCATACACAACTAAAGTAAAAACCAAATGCAAAAAATTTCATTGGGTTGGAGATTATAGCTTGTTGATATTTGCTACCCACCATGAAGTTTAACATTTTAAAAAGCCCTTGTTTTTAATTAATTTTTGAAATGCCAATTCCTTTCACAAATAATACAGCAATGAGGTTTACTTGTGCTCATAAGCACAAAAAGTCGCATGCAAGAAATGATCAGGCCAACATGCAGGGATTGAAAGTGATGCATGAGGGATATGGAAAGATTCCTCACATAAAATAGAGAAAAGAGACTACAATGCATGTAAAAGGCAAAAGCTCCCTTTGCTTAAGGTAGGTTTGTCGTCTTTGATCTATCAAGGCAAAATTTTACCACAAAAAAATGATATTTTAAGCTTTGCGAAAAGAAACTTTGCTGTTTCTTATACAAAGTTTACACAAAGATAGATAGATAGGTAAATAGATAGATAGGTATATAGATAGATTTGTGTTATGCATATTTACATCTCTGAATTTTCCCTTGCTCTTAATAAGGGCAAGTCTGAAAAAAATTGAACAAGACGACTTCTTTTACAAAATTATTCAAATTGCACTAAAAGACTTAAAATTGGAGTTAATATTCTTCTGGTTCTACAGTTATTAGCCGATTTGCAATGAAACTACCAAAAGAAAGTTTGTTTTTACGTTAATTATTTTCAAAAAAAAATCCCTGCTTAGAATTTTTTGAAACTTTTCATCATATTTTATTCATAAAACCCTCAGAAGTTTTTTATTAATTTTTTTTTTTTTTTTTTTTAATGTTTTAGATTTATTATTAAACAAAGTGATAATATTTGGCATCTACTGAAAAGATTGGCATTGGGAAATGGCAGTATTCGACATCAATTGATATAATGGACATTAAGTGGTAATACTGCCAGTAATAAATTATTTGATAAATTTTTTTGATGAAATTTTTCTATTTAGAGTGGGAGAAACGGCTTCATCTCGTGTAATATCACCATCTGCATACGTTTTGTTTTATGAATTAAAATCTACTTAAACAAACTTGATACAGATGCTTTTGCATAAACAGATGCACGGAAGATTTCATTGGTGCACTTTAGGACTTTTCTAATATTACTCTCTGCATACAGAGAGTATTCAAATTTGCTATTTTCTGGTTTTATTATTTCTTCCTAATTGTTAAATTTTAAACCTCAATTTTGGGAAAATCTCGTGTGAGCCTTGAAAAGGATATAAATGCATGCTTATTTAGATAATATTTGACGTTTACTTTTCTGTTTTGATATTTTCTCAGTTAATATGCTCAAACTCAATTTTTAAATTAATCCTTTTGTTTCTTTTATATTTTTGTAAAATGTCCTTATAAAACGCAAAGTTTTTAAATTTCAGGATTTTTGATGAAATCCTAAGAAAGCTGCATATTTTCTTTTTCATAGTTTTTTTCAATTTTATTTTTGCTTTAGTATGCCTTAAAGGCTTTCTCAGTAACCGTCCCTTAGCTTTTTCTGAAGTTCTTTGACATAAGGATAAAAAAAGGATAATTTTAGATTTTCGAAAAAATTTTGTTTTTCTGTACAGGCCCTGAGTATGCCCAAATATGGAAAATAGATCAAACAATTTTCAAAACACAATTTTCTTGAATTTTTCAAGATTGTTTCGTAATTTATTTTTTTAAATTTTCATTAAATCAGAGGACTGTAGAGGTGAACCACTTAGCCACTTTTTATAAAATCCATCTTCTTAGAATTGGACACACAATATAATTTTTCGCCGAAAATAACGTACTTGAATTTTTCTCTTGATCGAGTTATTTGATTCTTTTTTTTTTTTTTTTTTTTTTTTTTTTTTTTTTTTTTTTTTTACTTTAATTTTTCTTGAAATTAGAGAACCATTGAGGTCATTCTTTGACTTTTGATTCATATATTCCCTTGCTATAATTTCTCGTTTTTCTATAATTCGCCTGAAATATTAGCATCTTCCCACTAAAAACAATTTTCCACAAAATCCATTATATGATGCTAAGAAATAGCATTTCTCGTCTTTATTGCATAATTTTTGGACCAAAAAATCTAAAGTTGAAAACTTTGCCTCAGGATCTGGTGATCAACTGAGTTTTTCCTGAAATGGCAGACTTCAGAATCTCCATTTTTTTGTCGTTTTTGGAGATCTAAATAGAATGGAAGATTTTCTTTTTTCGTTGCATTGATTGTGCATACAATTTTATAAGCTGCTTTACACAACACATCAAAATTTTTCTGATAGCAGGACGCCACTTGACCCCCGTCGATTAAGGTAACTTATTTGGCTTAATTTTTATCCAAAATGAGCCTGTTTAATGCTCTGTAATAGTGGCTCATCTTTTTCATGAAAATATTGTAGGAAATATTTTTTTTTTTATAAACTTATATAACAACGTTATTAGTAGCTGCTCTTCTGTAGTCTTCGTATCATATTCGATTAGTGTTGCTATCCTTGGTTTTCGCGAATTTTTTGCTTTTTCGTTTTATATAACTGATAATTACATTGATAATTCATACCTGAAAAAATTCAGTCTGCTTTTTGAAATTTGAAATATTTAATTTTATTGCAACTCTAAAATGTTATTTCAGCCGAACTAATAACAAGGCATTTATTAGATCATTTTATTAAAACAAAACCATAGAATCATCATGATGAAGTTTAAAGAAGCAAATTCTTTTATTTGCTGAATTTTCATGGTAAATGAAGAGAAGAATTGAATGGCTTGTTCAGCGGAATTTTGAACGGTTTTTCATATTTTACATAAACTTCTTACTAACCCTAATATAAATATTACTAACTCTAATGTAAATATTACTAACCCTAATAATAATATAATATAATCATAAAAATTTCTGCTCAGGGCTGAAATAAACGCCTGGAGTTAAAATTTAAACTCACAAAAGTTAGCTAAATGCTCGCATGAAGATTTTAATTTTTTAAATCGTGGATGAATGAGCGTGTATTTTTGTTTTAAGCTGCGTGTTTTTTTTCCTCTTATAAAATGATACAAAAAACTTAATTGAGATGATAGTCTAGATTTTTGGGCCATATCTGGTTAGGTGGCATTTCGTTCCTGAAACCTTTTACAATCCAATTTTATCAATTGTTTTTACTGCTACTAGTGGTTCTCGAGTTATGGCAGAAATAAAAGTTTTGTGTTTTTTCAATCGAAATTTTATGTTCAGCAAAGATTTTGTGTGACTTTTAATCACTTTTAGTGATTTCTATTAACACGTTTGTGTTGACTGGAGGTTATATTGGTCGTCGAGCAATTGAACCCAGACTATCATGCAATTTTTGTCAAATATACCCATCAAATCTCATGTGATTTTAACTGGTCGAAAAATTTGCAAATAATTATAAAATTTATTAATACTCATTATACGGCTACTAGTGGATTAAAAATTAACTGAAGTGACTAAAATATTTGAGAGTGGAGAAGGGCTTGAATTTCTCGTGGCTCATTTGATTATTCTCTTCATTTTACGGAATACATTTGTATATTAGAATACACACAAAATACATTTTGTTTCAAAGATTGCACATTTGCTTCCAATTTAAAAGTCGTCGCGTTGCACCATTAAAATCTTCGCACGTAAATTTTTAACTGAAAATGATTTAAAGCTATTAAGCAGTCTCATGTTATATTTATAAGTTATGCGTAGGTTAATGTAAATTATTATCAACTGTATATATATATAAAAATATATTTAAAATTATATGAAAAATTTATAAAATATTTGATGAATAATGATAAATTTATAATATTTTAGCAAAAAATTTTTATTGTTGTAAATATTTGGTTTTAAAAACGAAAAAGCGTAATTTATATCAGATTTATGTACATAAATATTTAGATTAAAAAAAAAAAAAAGGATGCATGCTGTTTTAAATTTTATTCCTAAAGAAGAACGCTCCTATTATTCAAGTTCGTCGTAGTATTGTTGATGGTCAACAAGTTACTAATTTCAAGTTATAGTTTTTAAAAGTTAACGGTACCAAAATCCATATTTGTCACCTAAGTGAAATGACTGATTTAGCGTCAGCGTTTGTTTTGACGTAATTACAACTGAGAAAATCGCGTTTTAAATTTTCAAAAATTAATAAATTGACTTGCGAGGTTAAAAGCAAATACCTCAAGTTTTTATTGTCTAGTTTATAACTATTTTTCAAATAAAAATTGTCTAAAAAACGTAAATGACCCTGTAGTCGAAACACCTGCTAACGTTATAATTGGCCCTTTATTCGAATAGCTCAAATAAAAGTTTTATCAGAAAAACTTGCTTCCGCTCATTAATGTGACATATAAGCGTTTAGAAAATAGACAGATAAATAAAAATAATGTCAAAAGACCAAGTAAATACATTTTCTTGTGAAAAACTGCCAGAACTATAAATCAATCCTTTGATATCTTCTCACTTTCCTCTTTTTTTCCAACGCAGCAAATAACGTCGCAACCTGAATTTCTCACTAGATTAGTGGCTTGCATTTTTCATCGGTAATCGTGCGTTATCAGATTTTCATCCTTGAAGCGTATCACGACTTCTATAGATATAACTCATAAATCTTGAAATGAGATATAGCATCGTAAACAGCTGTTTCAAACTGAATAAATTTAACAAATACTTTTAGAATACGATTCCAAATTGTACCGTTAAAAGTTCCATTTTGGTTTTGTGTTTTAACATGTAAACACTTAGATAAAAGTTCTTTTAAAAATCAACAAAAAAAAAATTTTTTTTTCAGTAATATCTCAGAAAACGAACTCGTTCACATGTTTTTAAACATTTAATCAAAGGAACAAGCGCGTGCCAGTTCTTTTCGCAATCAATAACATTAAATTTCCCGATAATTTTATTCGGTCATGGGAAGAAATTCATTAACATTAAAAACTTCTTGGAACTTTGATAGCCATTACCAACTATTGTAATACTCTAAAATTTACTTTTAACAGTTGGTCGTTTAGATGCCCACAAAGAATGTGCGACCGATCACACACTGCACAGAAAAGATTGAATTAAAAAAGTAAACCATGCTTTTGTTTATCCATCAATAAAGCAGAATTACATTTTCACGCTTTATAAGCTGTAAGTTAAATTTAAAATCATTTTAAATTTAAATATATTTGATTAAAAACAATATTTCACTATGCGATATACCATAAAATCACTTCTTTTTTTTCTTTGTATAGACTATTGTAGCGTAAGAAAATTTTTGGTTTGTTGAATTCTGTTGCAGTTTTCTATCATCAATTACTGTATACCATTTTAACTTTGGCTTGCCAACAAGTTTACCCAAAAATTTATATATATATATTGATTTTACCGATTCGATGATTATGAGAAATCTCGAATTATATTTCAAAGATTGCAAAGCCGAATGGATAAAATGGCATTTGTCTCCGGATCCAAGAGCTGTGATCCTAAATATGTGAGTTTGAACTCACATCACATCCAATGATTTTTTTTACCGTAAGCTCAAATGGGCCCTTTTGTAATAAATTAGTTCGAAAAATATTTGTTTGTCCCAGGTTAAAAATACAATAACATTGGGCCTTTCCTTTTTGTTTTGTTTAAATCAAATTAAATTTATGGTTTTCCAAAGGTGAAATTCATAAACAAGAAAGCTTTACACAATTGCAGCAACAGTAAAACAAAAACTAATACAATTAATCCCGCACAGTCATTAATACTTGGTACCAAGATATCTTTATTTTGCTTTGCTTTGATTATTTGATTTTATACGGCTATTGAAAACTCTATTGAAAAAGTGTTAAATTCTTAAATTCGGTGTAAAAAACATATATAAATTAAAAATCAAAATCTCTAAAGCAGAAAACCAACGTACAAACGCGTCGAATAAAATGCATGAAGACTTGAGCCAGAAAAAGGCCCCAAAAACAAAACAGTACCACAAATATATTTTTGATTTTTTTATAAATCGATGCAGCACAACTTTTCCTATTCAAACTTTATCGTAGATTTCCAATATAAAAGTTATTTTGTTTAAAAAGCTTTATTTCCAGAGATATGACCTTTTCCTATTGCATTGTATTCTCATTTTTGCCCAAAAATTTTTCTCCAAAGCACCTCTGTTCCACCCCCGTGATGTTCCTGACACTTATAGGGTGTATAATGGGCTTTTATGTTTCGGTAGATCCATTTAACGCCCTTGATAAAAATTTTTAATTTTTGTCGGTATCAACAATAAGTTTTTAGTGAGGGGAAAAGTTATCATACGCCAAAAACCTTTGTAAACATTTAATGTCGTAGTTGTTTAAGATTGAATTGGGAATTCTGATAGAAGAAATAGATATGAATACTAAGAAAAGAAGAACGAGGTATTTGAAAAAGCAAGATGTAATGGAGGAGGAGGATCAACAGCAGCAACTGCAATCTGGTATTAAAAATGCTACCACACAGCAACAACAACAAGCGGCCACTTAAGATACCGCTCCAGGAACACCAACTACATCTGCTTCTGAAGCTGATGAAAAAGATGGTATGAGCTTCATATTTAACCTATCAATATTGCAGACTATTGTCCAGTTAATCGGCCAATGTCCTGGCTGCAAACGTAACATCGTTAAGCTGTTAATTAACCCCAGAAAGAGAAGGGACTTTTTCATGAATTTCTGCTGAATTTTAGTTGTTTATGGAGTCATTTTTTTTTCCAAGCCCTAGAATTGAAAAAACTGATAAAAAACGTGGCTAAATTCGTTGCAGTCAATTTAAATCCTCTTTCAACTAATAAATATTCCATCGCCAATGAAAAATCTAACATATAGTGAAATCCTTAATAAGCTACATCCAACATATCCTTAAGCTGCTGAAAAGTCCATGTCAGATGCTGCAGCCACAGTTCATAATGATGATACCACTAATATAATGGCGTCACTTGATAGTTCATGGTAAAGAAGAGGCTACTCGTCATTAAATGGTGTCGTCTCCAGTTTTGAACATGAAAACGATAAATTTATCGATGTTGAATTTAAGTCAAGGACTGTAAGTCCTGTGATTTTCATATGTTGGGAGGTCGTAAGAATACTCTAGCTTACACCATTTGGAAAGAATCACACACATGTAGCATAAACCATGTGGGTTCAGCGTCGTTATTGGTAAGATCAGGGATTTTACCGATATTCAAACGAGTTGGCGCTAAGTTACAAAAAATTAGAACGAAGTTACCAAAAGATCCCCTTAAATTAATGTTTGGAAATGGAAAATTAATCGGTACGTCAATAAATTACACATACAAAACTGTTATGAAAGTGCTATCTGGCAAAATATAAACAATGTCTATCAGATGAAAAGAATGTTGATACCTTATTATTGTATTGTTCCAGCAAAATGTCTAACGAAGCATGACATAAATGGTGTCAGCAAACCGATGGTTCCTAGTTTTCACACTGGAATGTCACCAATAAAATTAAATTGAATTTACCCCCTAACATAAACGACAATTCAGAAATTTACATTTTTTTTTTACATGGAAAAACCCAAAATTTTAACGAATCGCTCAATTTAATGATTTGGACGAAATATTCAAAACGTGTATACGCTGGATAAAAAGTTCTGGAAATCAGGATTTCCAGCGCTGTTTCAGAGTACAATCATGAAATAGATGATATCTATAACCTAATAAGGTTGGTTGATCTTAGTATTGGTGAAGTACAACGAAAATCGACCGAAAACGTAATGAAGCGTTTTAAACAAGTTACACAAATCAACGCCACCAGTTAAACGCAGACGCAAAGACCTTTGGTCAATAAACAAAAAGTGGACAGACAAAAACAAAGAACAGGAAAAGAAATTCTATTAATCTAGTGGTTTTTAAGTTATTTTATATTATTTTTTGACTCTAAGGTTTTTAACTTCATGGTTTATATCTATAAAAAAAAAGTTTATATAGAAATGTTTTCATGACCAACTCCGTTTTACCGTTTCTACCCTGACCAATCAAGTACATACGCGCTGCAGTACCCATAATAAAATCAGACAGAAGCTGTGAAACTCACTTACTTGCAATTCAAGTTGTCTCGCAGGTTCGATTGTCCAGGCTGCAGCCTCAGAACGCCACACGTGTCTGGGCTGTTTGCGTTGACATTTTCCATACCCAGAATACACAGGATACCTAGAATTGTCCTCAACAAGCTTCGAACTCGATAGGGAGGGATTTGATGTAGATTGCATCTGTGCAAACCCATAGGACTTCTTCTTGGGGGACACGTCTCAGCATTCATCGAAGCACAACATTGATGTATGCGATGACGAATACCCTTATACGAAACCTTTGAGCCCTTGTTTTTCCGTACTTATACTTAATATTATATTATATTGATATTATATATCAATATATTAATATTATATTGAATGTCTTCGGCTTTCTTAAATTTCAATAATCGATCTTTTCATCCTAGAATATTGGAGAGGTAAGCAGTTTCATTGTGATTACGAATAATAATGCTATAATCGGCACCGTGCCTAGCGCATCTTCCAACAAACCGGACAGGCAAGTCTTTCTCGGAGGAGCTTGATAGTTGGTTTGGTACCAATGCTATGAACAGCCTCAAGGGTAGTGGCTTTTTTCATATCCCCACATTCGAATATGTTTTTGAGCTCTGAAGTGGCGATCAATCCCTGACTTTGACGCAGATACTCTCCCACAAGACAGACGGTATTCGGATGAGTGTTTGTATCAAACACCCATGCGGAGAGGTGTAATAAATCGGTTTTGGTGAAGGCGTCTCTAAGGGGTTCACCTCTGCTTTCTATCGACGTATCATGCCCTACGGGAACCTTTATTAACAAACAAGGTCCATCGCATCTCCAACTCCTCCCATGGAGGAACCTTCGCATGCTAGAATGGCTGCTCACATATCCAAACGGTGATGTTCGCCTGATCTTGCTGAGTCATCTTGGCTGTTCCGTATTTTAGACTCAACTTGATCAGCTTTCCAAACGCCTCTGTGTTTCATAGGGGTCGGCATTATATCTTCCTTATCGAGATTTTTTCCAAAACGATAAGCTGTAGCCCCACCCGTAGAATAGGTGGTTTTGTGGTATAATATGTAGCTCTTCCGGAATATCATACCGAAGTTCTGCTCCAGTTTCCCCCTGTAAATGCTTAGTAACCACTATGGATGCAGATCGTGACCTCCATAGTGAAGCATCGCTCCCCACAAGAGCCTGACTACATAGCCAGGGACTTGTAGTCGAGGGGTTGGCCCTAACTGCGAATGCGATCATTATCGCCCTTGCTCTCTGTTCAATGGTTTTTTGCGCTGCAGTCTTTCGAAATCCATTATTAGCGGGTCGGTTGGAAACTCCTCTTAGGGATGGTTATTATGTTAAGGCACAAAAATTTTTGAGCTAGTATTGTATTTTCCGATATCCCATATCCCATAAGGTGTTACCCAGAGCATCGACAGAAATCAACTTAAACTTGAGGGCAGTATCAAAGGTGAAAATGTCCTTATGTGAGTAACCTGTACTTGCGAGCTTCTTTTCAAAGCATTCTAGTATTCACCGATGCTTTTGCGTCAACCCAGTACCTGCTATGATCATATTTTACTGGAAGTTGTTGACGACGTAGCGAGCAAAACAATTTTTGTATTCTGGTTCTAATATAGGCCTTGGTTCGTACTGCTTTTGGGGAAAAGGCCAAAGCTCATAACGAATATAGACCAGATGTTCCCGGTTTTTTGCCAAAATTTGTTGATCAATACCATGAAAAACACCGGCGCTGGCTTGATCCACTCGAGCAACAATTTCTGCCTTAAAACGGTGGTCAGAGACACCTTCTTCCTCGGTTACTGAAGCTAGGAGTATTTTAGCTGACTTACCTAAAGCAGTGAATTACTTGCAGTGTTAGTCTGGGTAAATAGAAATACAGATACCTTTTCTATAGCTACTCTAATATCTTTTGTTTCAAACGAGACCCAAATTGATATTGGATAATATCAAGGCCTTTTGCTACCGGCCGCATGTCGAATTGACGATAATCCACACCTTCCTCTATGTCTCTCCAGACGATTGTATCCATTTGTTGATGTAGCTCCCGTTTAGGTAGAAGACTGAGGGCATTTCGACAACTAGAGCGTTTTATACATCCATATCAATTTTCAGGTGGGGTTTTCTTTCCGCACATGCGGCTTAACCGCAGAAGGCCAGAAAGGCTTCAAAAGATTTTCATTAAAAGCCTCCGGTATTGGAAGATCAAGGATTTGCTTTATAAATGCAGAAGTGACAGTCATCATTTAATATATAACATGCTGAGATCAAAATACTTGAAAATGCCTCCCAGTATAGATACGTACAGAAATTTAAAAAAATGTTGTTGCAAAGGATTTTGATTCAGAATTTAGCAACTATTTTTATACTTCTAGTCAGACGTTTAACTGTATTTATTACGATATTATTTTTAAGAAGGTTTTGGTTAAATAAACTATAAAGAGCTAATAAAACTAGCTAAATTAATAATCGCACAAATAAGTCTGGCAGACCATGCGATTTAGAAGCTTATTGACTCAATCTTAATTACGTAATTAACCTTATTCGTAGAGAGAAAAAAACATTTTTTGCAATTTTAATGTAATAGAAAGACAGAAGACGTTTTTCGAGGCATGTAAACCACTTTTTCCCGCCAAACCCATTATGAACTGAGGCGCTGCTGAGCTGTTTAACAATTGCTTAGCCGACATTACAACAACTTTAGTTATTGGCTTATGGGCTCCTCATACTGAACATAAACCTTTGCAGTCAAAGTTAGATTTTGAGTTTCATCCAAGTATTAAAGCAATCCTTATGAACTTTCCTTGCAATAAAGTTTTGACTTTATTTATTTTGAACCCACAAAAGTATATGACGTAATCATTAAGTTGAAAAAGGTAGCTATGACATACCATTATCACTCATAAAAATTTTAGCACACTCTCCTAGGTTTAAAAATAACTCTACGGCAACAAACCCTGGAAATTTTCAAATAATTTTCTTAGGAATGAGAAACCCACCAGTTCCTTTAATATTCGCAGAAAAAGTACATTTGTAAAAAATGGAGTGGAAGTGCTATGATTTAATATTGATTCTAAAATGACTTTCTCGAAGAGTATACGAAAATAATCTACTATAACAAATATCAAAACTTATTTGGATATTTTACAAACGAGAACAATTTTCAGAAGTTATGTTCATTCATTCATTCATTTATTTATTTAACGTTGGTAGGCTTACATAGTTGTATA
>JAUZNK010022003.1:0-20575 GCA_035046665.1 Euphysa ruthae | reverse complement strand
GTATATGCATTCATATTTATATATTGTTAAATTTTGGTTTATTTCATTTGATTTACTTGCATTATTCTCATTATTTCTTGATACCCCCAGTGTAATAATTTTTGCTAAGGCCATTTGAAGATTTTTGATAAAATGTGCAAAAAATTTTATTAACACACCAAGTTTAAGTGAAAAATAATGGTACTGCGCATTGGAATTTTTACCTCATATTTCATTTGGTAAATAAGTAATTTTTCATGAACTTATTTCTTTGCTTTGTCAATAAAAATGCAGAAACAAATAGACAACTTTTTAGCTCTTTCAGTAGCTAATAGGTTGTGAAATTTTTGCACTGTTTGCTGAATATTATGGTTGTTACCAATTCGCTTTTACTAATTTATTGATTGAGGTGGCATGAAGGACGTATTCTCTACACCGACAAGCAATGTTCTAGCCATGCTAGCATAGAAAGTGGACATTAAATCTCAAATACTCATAAACAGTCCTGATAATTCAAATCAGAAATTGAAAGATACAACCTTAAAACCTAAATAATTTGAAAGCACTACATTGGCTAATTTAACGAACTGATGTTATTTTGACCGCTCAAGCGATTTTTTTCTATTTTTAGCATGGTTTAAATAAATGATGAGAACAGATTTTTTGATTTGATTACTTCACTTTATGGCTGAGTTTGTATTTAGTTGAAGCTACATAAAAAAGGTCTTGATGTTATATGGTAAATTCTTAGAAATACTATTTCAATGTAAATGAAAATTGACTTTGATATTTTTACAGTGCAGTTTGCAGGCTTCTCTATATATTTAGACAGGGTATCTTTCCTTTTTTTGTCAAAGACATTGTCAAACATGTTGAAGACAATGAAAAGGAATTTCTTCTTAAATTTAACATTCCCAGAATAGTTAATATTTCTTATTTTTGAATTGCATGATGAAATAAAAACTAGTGAAAGCTATTTTTATTTCTAGATACAGTTTCAAAGTTATACTACCTATGTCTTGCTGTGATAAACACGTTGCCTTATGAAGTTTCATTAAAAGCATCCTTTATGGAAGACATTACATCGTGGAATATTCTTAGTCATTCATACAAAGTGAAAATAAATAAATATGCTTTAAATAAACAAGAAATTAATCTTATCAGAGTAGAAGCGTCCACTAGCAATGGAAAGTCTGTTCCTATTAATGGTTTAATACATGGTGTGTATGTTTCGCCAACAAGTACCAAACAGAGTTTGACGTCATTGTATGTTGGGATATCCGGTAAGTTTACACTGAACGTCTGAAGGTCTGTGAGCTTTATATATGCAATATGAAATTTTAATACTCATTGATAAAATAAGATTTTTCTAAGCATGGGTTAATGTGTAAAATCCAAACCATTGATCTATGTGATATATTTTTCATTATACCTGGGTGAGAGTTCAATTCGTAAGGTCACCAGAATCTTAAAGTGTCAAAAGATTTTCTTAAAAAAAAAAAAAAAAGTTTTTTTTTAATTCCAATTTTTATACGAGCAAATGTAGCATGAACAATAAAACCTTAGTTTTATCTATAAAGTGTTACCTCCAGTTAAAAGTTAGAATTTAAATCATATTTTTTCAAGAATAAAAATTTTTAATTTATCGTTCAACTGTATATAATAATTTTAAGACATGTATCCTGCCGTCTAAAAAACAAAATAATTTAGTAACTTAATTTACTACTCCTAAAAATAAACCTTTGAAATAAAGATTGAGCGTTTAAAAATACTTTGTAACGGCACGTTAGCAATTACATTGAGTTTCAATAGAAATTCAAGCTTACCACATAAAGATAAAAATTACCAGCATGTAGCTTAATCAGTGACAGAATTAAAAAGAAAATCAGAAGATTTTGAGGTTTTGAAGTTTCATTTCATGCAATAGCAACAACGTTAATGGCATTTTTTAACAAGATAGACCTTTTACCAATAATAAAAATAAATTCTAACATTAATATCTCTAGTATCTAAAGTAGATAAGCAAATGATTTTAAAAGGTACGTTTTGATGTGGTTGTGTTTCATGAAATTTATCAAAGCACAGGAAATCACTGGAAAGCATTTGATCCAAGATTTAGAAAAATTTTATGGTATACATATTTTATTGTAAACAAGAATTGTCCATTGCTCCTGAAAAAAACCCTTCTAATCTAATTTGCTTTCAGTTCAGTAGTAAATGAGTTCAGCATACCAACTAGATAACTATTCGAATGTATACAAACATAAAGTTAATTCAAAGTAAAAAATCCAGCTATAGTACCAAAAATTATGAAGCATCAATAAGTTTTGAACAGTTACAAAAATCAAGAACAGATGAAAAAAATTTACGAAGAAAATTGATAACATAAACAAAATATTGTTCTGCCTTGACTAGTTAGTAAAAATAAGGTTGAATTTTTGGAATAGATTTATTGGAGTGAATATATATTAAAATGCTTAAGATCTTTCTTGAAAAAATTTGGTGAAAAAAATTTATCTTTTATTTAAAAAAAAAAAAAAAAAAAATTTTTCAACAAAAAAATTTCAAATTTTCTTATAAAATTATTCCCTGATAATTCTAGTCTGTTGATTTCATGTAGATTATACCTCAAGATTTCTTTAACTAAATGAGATTAACTTATTTTCTGAGTATTTCCCATGTTATATAAGTTCAAAATTTCAATGTTTATGATCGACATTTTTATATACTCTGAACACAAATTCAAAAACAGATCTGTGAAGGAGAGATGATATTTTAGGAATTTAAAAGAAAAAAAATTTTTCTCCAAATATTATTTTTACCTTTTTCCCTCTTAAGTTTCATTTCCTTATCTACTGTATTTACAAGGAAGATGTAATCTTTATTTTTTGTCAAGAAAAAAGATGGGTATCATTTCTTTTGAAAATTTATATTGTTTTAGAATGAAAAATGTAACAATATTACTTCTAACAAAAATAAAAAATAAAAGAAATTTGAATCACTTTTCATTACCTACTAATTATTTCAGTAAAACAATAATGAATTTTGGAAAAAACAATGTGCTTATACAATATACCTAAATGAGCAATATCAGGAAACCAGTTAAATTTTATTTTTTTAATTTTTTTTTTTTTTACGGGGCGATCATAGAAGTTTTCTTCAGAGCTTAATCTTTCATCTGTCAATAATAGTTTAGAGAATTTTGCTATGGAAATTTTTTTTTTCTTAAAAACTAAACTTAATATAAGCTGTAAAATTGTGTAAAATTTTGACTTCACAAAATATGTTTTATATGGAGTTTCAACAATTTTTTATGGCGTACAGTGTTAAAGATTCAGCAATGTTTATTTTCATTTGATTCTTAGAGTTTACTGACATGAAGTCCATCAAAGTCATTGAAACTAACATATTTTTCTACAATAACCTACCTCGACCAATTTATATATCATCTGAGGCTGCTCAAGAAAAGGTTATTGTTGCTGCTAAAAATGGCTATAACTATTCTTATACAGATGTTCAAAGTCAACTTTCTCTCCCCCAATTTATGCTACATGATTTATACACAACAAAACCAATTCTTCTTAACTCGTCAACATGGGATCTTTCACTCACAGTCAAACAGTTATCTTCAAATCATTTTCTATATGAAGGAATTGTTTCATTAGATAACTATGGTAAACTTAATTTCATACGTAAACTTTTTTTTTTTTTACTGTTTATTATTAGTCACGTGTTTCAACCGGTGTGACATGAATTCATGCATGTCTGCTGATTTGTAACTATTTTTACTACTAGTCCTCAGCTTTTCTAGAAATATTGTTAAAAGTTACCATTAGGAAAACAAAGATTTTTTAATAAAAATGCATCCAATCAAACTTGCAAGGTTGATCTGCCATTACGTTGTTGCCCCAAAAGTTTCATGGCTCAATCATCTAATCTAAATCTAAAGATCTGTAAATTTATTTATATCAATTCGTAGATACATAGAATATATGATTTTATCTATTTTACAAGTAGATGATCTTTCCATTTTGGTGAACCAAAATTCAAAACGGAAATATGATAATATCAATGAAATAATTCTGCTTTGATAGGGTATGTATTCCTCGGTATTCCTCGGTATTCCTCGATATTCCTCGGTATTCCTCGATTAAAAGGAGGTTTGCAACAAATTTTAAGCCAAAATAAAAAAAATTAGGAAAATGAAAAATGTGAAATAGTTTATACTAAAAGTTTAGTTATATACTAAAAATTTTTTTTGTTTCATTAATAAAATAAAGGTTGTAATGCAAAAAAATATACTAAACAAAATAAAACAAGGTAATACAATTTTAATATTAGAAAGAACTTTTTACAATAAGAGCATTTGCAACTCCCTTCTCAGAGTTTTACCTTGTTAAAAGTGGGAACACTGTTTTTAATATCTGAAAGGGTGTTCCACAGTAAACTAGCTTTAAATTGCAGGGAATTTGTGCCATAAGTAACAGTGCGAGCAACTGGGAGTTTAACAAGGCGCAAAGTTCGAAGATAAGGCGTGACCTTAAGATCAAAAATATTCCAAAGCAATTTTAGATTGAACTGTTCTGGTGTTTTATACACCTCAACCATTAATAGCTGAAGGTGTCTATTATGAATACTACAACTAGTCTATCTCCAAAAATTTCAAAAGACTCAATATGCAGTCATTATAGACATCTCTCAGTGCACTTGTATGTGCCTTTCCAATACGAACTAGGCTAAACATTCATAATAATGGAGAGTAGAAAAAATAAGACAAATTATAGGTATTTAAAATAATTTTAGCTTCAAAGCAAACCATAAACCATTTAAGCCTCTGATTTCTACCCAGAAGGTAACTATTAAGGAGGGTAAGGCTTTGCCACGAAAACCCATAGGCGTGCAGTTTAGCAATGAATAGATCATTTGGAATGCAGTCATACGCTTTAGAAAGGTCCATTAAAATTGTACCAACAATACCCTTTTTATGAAGACAACATGTCCATTTTTGAAGTAATTTCAACAAGGCATGTTGAGTCAAAAAACTTTTTCGAAAACGACATAAAAGATCAGAGTATTGCATAGTTTTCTAGTTGTGGAATTCTGCAAATATTTATTTAAACCTGTGTTCAAATCTCAGTCATTGAAATAAGTTTTTTGATAACATTATAAATCTGTTTTAAGGTAATAAAATTTTTATTTTAAAAATTGTTCTTTTATAGCTATTAGTAAATTATGTCACTATTTAGGCATCAACCAGCATCTTTTACACATCAAACACATTAAATTTTATTCAATTATTCTGGATTTTTCTTTAGAAATTAACCAGTGAGTGGTAATCTAAAAAATTTAACAGTGTCTAGCATGTATTTCATACATTGCCCAATGCCTGTCACAGATTCCAGACATTGGACAGTGCCGTTCGTGGGTTTCAGACATTGATCAGTGTGTATACATGATCTGGTACATGCCTTTTAGATGTTGACCAGTGTCTTACGCATATTTTGAACATTGTTTGATAGAATTCTTATACATTTATAGTGTGTAGCACATATTTCTGAGATTAATAAGTGTTTGGAATGTATTTTTAGGTATTGACTAATTTCTAATATTTATATTAATATTTATAGGCATTTTTTTTTTTTTTTTTCAAATGAATATCTATTTTTTCATGAAATTAGATCTGAAGGGAGTAATTTATTGATGTTAATTGAATTATATTTTTCAGACGAGAAAATTATTGACATGTGTACTTTATCGCTGGAAATACAAAGTGATATGCAGATTTCTGCAATTAAAGTTAGTATTGCAAATAAACAATCAATCAAGGATGTTATACCAAGTCATATCATAAGTAAGAAGATATATATTCCAATGTATAATCCAGATCAACGTGCTGTTATTCAAGTATTGGATATTAAAGGGGATGTTATAATGCTAAATGGTCATTTCAACAATAGTGTAAAGCTAGCTAATCCTTATGTTTTTGTATGGCTCAGTTATCTTGGAAATGATCAGAGTAAAAATATTTTATTATTTGACAATAAGAAAATTCAAACCATATCTTCCTTAATTTCTTTATTATCTTACCATGAAACTTTTAAGGGTCTACCTCTTTTAAGTGGCTTTCACTAAAAATTACCACTCTTGGTAATTAAAATTCATAATTGCAGCACCTTCTATTTAGTGCTTCCTTGAATAAAAAAAAAACACCTTTTGCAGGGCATCTATTAATAAATTCTTGTAGACATGTACTAATAATGGCATTTAAATCAAAAATAATTTATTCTAAATCATTTTCACTTTCATTGCACTGATCTTACATCTAAATATGAGAAAAATGGTATAGTTTAAAATAAAAATTAACAAAAATATTTTTTTATTTAATGTATTATAAGATCTATGTATAACTTAGACTTTTAAGTTTTTAATTTTGTCTTGAAGAGAAACCTTCAGCAAAGTTAGAATTAAATTAAAACCATTTCGTTTTTTCCCCCTAAAAAATAAAAAGAATTTATTATTATATCAGAGGATTTATGTATACTCTATGATGTCTGTTTCAATGCTTTAATCAAAGTTTCCTTCCACTGAATATGATTTCAATGTCTCCACATATAATTCTTAAAAATTTTTGATAATTCTGAGCCTGGAAATTTAAACAAAATATCTTTTATATTTTTTTAAAATTCTTTCAATCATTCGTTAGAACCTGTAACTGGTAAAAATAATCTGTGAAAAAAAAAATTATCTCACAGCTTTTCTGCTTTTAGAAAAAATAACAATACTTTTTATCTAGATTTGGATATGATCTCATTTCTTGTTACAAATCCTTCTATAAAAACTGGTAACATACAATACATTTACAAAAATCACACCAATGAAGTTATACTTCCTCCTTCATCCACTGGCAGATTTGTAATGTTAACTGATGCAAAAATAAAAGAAGAACTTTACCAGAGTAAGTTTTAGAAAATTGGAAACATTATAGAATAAAATCATAGGTTTTTGATTAAATAATTGGAAAATTGTTTGGAATCATGAGATTGAAACCTGAAGGCGGGTAGCTTAGATGAAGCAGTAGAGCACCTAATTTAAGATGTTTTTTGATTTCTCAAAATGCATATGCATATAGTAGAATTAGCATTTTTATATTTTATAATTCAAAAAATGTTACGAATAATATAATCTTTGTCATTGAACATTTCAAGACTTTTTTTCATCCATCTCCCAGGCTTTTGTCAAATAATTTCATCTCCATCCCCTTATTTTTGTCAAGTCAGTTTAACCACACTCGGAATTGTTAAAGAAATTTTTTCTTTGGACCATGAGTGCTCATGAAAGATTGGATGAAATGATTTCATCATGAAATTGCTTCTATTCTGCATAAATTTTCAGGAAATTTTATGCCTATTTTCCCGCTTTTTTGAACATTTTTAAACGTGCAGAAAAAAAAGGGTAAACTTTCACATTTTTGCATGTCTTTTAACAATTCCAGGTAAAATGGAAATTTTTATTTATGCCAAAAATAAATCTTCATTTTTTTTTTTTAAATCTGACTGTAAATTCATAGAGGTATCCACCCTTATGAAATGTAATATTCTATTTACTTTTTTTCAATTTCTTAAAATTGAATCTAAAAATCAATTTTTATGTCAAATATTTATTTTTGGTGAAAATGGGCATGCATGAAATTCTAGTTTTTGATGTATTTTAGAAGCCAATCGTGCAATATTTATATCTAGATGAATTAATACAAATAGTATTAATACATAAATTAAAAATTTATACAATATAGAGATTATATAAAAATGCTTGGGTTAAAGACAACCAACAAACATAAAAGGGCCGATTTAATGATAAAAAAATTTTCTGTCATCATTGTGTAAACATTTCACTTTCTTTCTTTTTTTTAATAAAGTAATTTTTAAAAATTTGTTTCACATTTCATAATATCAATACTGAAAAAACTTTTTTAATAAAAGAAACCGAGGCAGAAGAAATAAATATTTAAAATAAATAATAAATAAAATAAGTGTTTTTACCTGATATCATATATTTGTATATTAACTATCATGACAAAAATCTAAAACTGCTGCAATAAACAGAGAATTTTAATTGGATACAAAATGACCTGATTAAGAATAACAACAAATGCTTGGAAAGAAAAACTTTTTAAAAATTGAAATTAAAATCTACGTTAGTTAAATCAGTTTTTTACTGGTTAAATTTTTACATAGATATAAAATTTAAACAGTTTAGATTAAGAGTACTTGTATAATTTTATGTTTAAGTTGACCACTCCGATGATGATAGTGTGTTCTGGGTAGACTTTATCAACATGGCTAATGTTCCTGTTATACTTGTACGTAAAGCAAACAACATCACATTTCTTCCTGATGTTCGGTTGGATGGAGAAGAAAAAAACAAGATATATTTTAGTTTTCCTAGAAGTCTTTACTTTATCACTCTTAGTGCATTTGAATTGCATTCAGGAAAACCAATGTCAATCAACAACTTGCCTTTCGTTAAAGTCTTTAAACACAACCAGGGCAGTTTGTTCAATGCCAGGTTACGAAAATACAGTAAGATTTTCTTTAACAATTTTAATTTTTGAAATAGAATCTTTGTTATTCTGTATGTTTTTTGTAATTATGTTCCTAGGACTATAAATTATGTGTAAAATTTAAAAGCCTATCTCCTTTTTATTTCACAACATATTTTCATTTTGTCAAAATCTTTAATTTTTTGAAATTGTGTATGAAGTTAAAGGAATATGCCACACATTATTTGACCATATAGCCACCTGCTCAAAAGACTTACTCTTTAAAAACTTAATCAACAAAAAGTCTTAACAAAATGTCTTGCTTGGTGAGCCTGTCGTTTGGCAAGATTTTATATTGAGGATTTTCTAAAGAATTTAATTTTAATTTTTCTGATTATTTGATTATCTGGGAAGAAATGTTTTAGCAGATATGGTAGCTTGTTAATGCTCCTTTTGAGTCCTTTTGATTATTATATTTCTGTTCCCTGAGCTAGTAGTACTTCTTGTGCACAGGTCTGTTTATGTTTCAAGCCTTTAGTGGTCCATTTTATAAATAATTTTAAAACTTTGTATTAAATTTTTTAAATGCATGATTTAAATCCTTTTAAAAAGTTGCCCAGAATATCTATTTGACATGCTAGGAATAAAATCTTAAGGTGAATAAGCAAAATACAAATTTGATTTTAATTACATATTTGATTTTTTTCCTATATTATGGAAAAAGATATTATCTGGGCAACTTATGTAATACTTTCCTTGTTTATAGACAACTTTGTCACTCTATATAATTTTGAAATTGATGTTTGCAACACTGCGAGAGAATTTGCTATTGTTGAATGGAATTTAAATGGACAATTAAAAAGTCGTGAAATACCTCCCGGTGATCATGTGCTAATATTTGGCTCTTTTGATAGCAAAGTTCTTCAGCCAACGATAGTATTCTATGCATATACATACATTGGAAGTCTTTCATGGAATGGAGAAACAAAGTTTACCATTAAACCTACTGATGAGTCTAAAACTATCTTTATTCATTTACATTACCGTAAGAGTTTTTTTAAGAAGATTTGATTTTTATTGGGTAATTTTTACAATGAATATTTTTTCACCAGGGGGATCTTATAAATTCACCTATTTACTTCTTTCAATTAAAAGTTTTTCTTAGTATTCACATGTTAAAATTTTAACTGAAGTTTTTACTCTGTTAGGGTGGGTAGGGAAGTGATAATTTTAGATTTTTGGAATTTCTGAACTCAGTAATGTCTAAGTTTGTTAAAAAAAATTTTATATAGTTTGTGTAGTTTTTTTGATCTCGTTGTTTAAATATTGTTTTGAGATCCATTTTTCACTTAGCGCTTACTTGATTTTCATTCATTTTTCTTGAAACTAATTATAATTTTATATAATGAATTATGCATTTAGTTAATAAGGTTTTACCTGTGTCTCAAGGTTTTATTTTATTTACGCAGATTTCCTTTAATCCTGCGGTAATTACCAATCCTCACACATCCTCGAGACTAATATAACAGCAACCAGTTCTACATAACAGAATTATATTTCTGAGCTTTATATCTCAAATAAGTGCTCTTACATTCAAAATAGAAAATTTTATTTATTTGAATTTAGTTATAGTATTAGTCCATCATAAATTTTTAGAGGACATCGACAAATTTTCAGAGCAATTATTTCATATTTCAACTCCAGCCTGACTTATTGAGTGATGCATTCTTTTATGAACCACGTGATAAAAATAGGGTATGATATTTTGGGAATTTTTGTGGTTATGTGTTATATAGCAAATTCGTCTTTGCTCTCATAGGACAGAAGAACCATAGTATTTTATCATTCAACATTTGTTCCTTGTCTTATATTAGAATTTTGCTTTTCCTAAACAAATTGCAGTTGAGCAGCAACATCTTCCCAGTGAATTTTAAAATTATGCCTTGGAAGCATGAAAAATGACTATTAGCCATCAGGTAATATGGATATTATGAGAATTATTGGTCAATGGCCAAAACTATTGCGCTGTTTGGCTTAAAATAAGGTTAAAATTGAATATTTAAAGGACACCTAGACTGTAATTTAGAATCCTAGGTGCTGGAAAGAAGCAAAACATCTATCAACATGGTAGTTTGTTTCCTGCAATATTTTTATACCAAACTTATTTTCTTTATTTATAGCCTTAGAGATTTCAGATAAAACTCAAGAAGCCTTTATATATCTGAATGTTCACAACCGGTTAAAAGAAAAAATTTTAATATCATGGCATTCACTGGGAAAAGGCTACCTTACAGAAATTTCATCTTCAAGTGAGAAGCTGCTACAAATGCACTTCAAAAATATGAATCCAGTAATATTTGAAGGTTATACAGCAAAGAATCAACTTACCTTGCAATTAAATTCTCAAAGTTCAATTGAAGTCACACCATCTTTAAATGTAAAAACCAAGTTGGTATATGTCCAAAAACCTAGTGAGTTATTTTTGGCTTATCTTGATCCTAACAATAGCAATAATAAGTTGGAAATTTTTATTTTTCCAGTCAGCAAAAATTAAATGCCTAATTGGATCTCTTAAAATCATTTTTACAAATTTAGTTGGCAGCGTTTTTGTCATCATCAAAAATGACTTCGAACAAACTCTGCAATACCTTCTTTATATATGTTTTCATATCTATTTCATGTAAAAAGGCCCTTAAACTCAAGTAAAGTTTCAACTCGGTAAAAATAATTTCCTCTCTTGAACATTCGAAAAACAATTTCAAAATAAATATTTTTTTGATTTTGCTTTCTTATGAGATAAATGGCATCAGCTCAGGCATCAAAACAAAATCTTGCTTCAATAAGCTTTACTAATAAATACAAGGTATTAAAATAAATAAAAGGCCAGAGATCTATGGCTGTGTTCAAAAAATATTTCAATAAGACAATTTGTTCATGAAACCAAATCTTTTGTTTTTGGGACTTTTGACGAAGCCGAACTTTACTGATTTTTCTCCAAAACCATTTATTTCTTTTTTCTGAAATTTGGTTTGAAGTTTTAAATTCGTAAGGAAAATGAATTGATAAGTTTATTTCTTTGAAAAACATTTTTATTTTTTAGTACTTGTCTCATATATGCCCAAATATGGAAATTTTAGGCCTAAAAATGAAATTTCTGACATTTTATCAAAATCCACAGATTATCTTTTTTTTTAACTTCTGCGTGAAATTAAAGAACTATAGTGGTAATCAGTTAAACTAAATTGCCACCTGCCAAAAGTTTTCGTTCAGCTTTCTAAGTCCAATTTATGACAAAAACCAGTGTTTTTCGGTTTCTCTAAAAATTTTAGTGGCCATATAGGGCAACTCACTCTATATGGCCACTTGTTGAAAAATTTTATTTTCTGGGTCCAGGTTTTTATTCTCTGGATCCAGGTTTTCGTTCGCCAGGTCCAAAAAGTTTCAAATTTTGTTGCAAAATTTACATTTTTCGAAATTTTTCAATAAAATATTTCGATTCTTATGAAATCTTTTTTTGGCTTTTGAAAATGTTATTTATAATTATTATTTATACTTATTTATATTATACATCAATTTAAAATTGTTATTAAGCGTTGTTCCCAGAATCCATAACATGGTGATTTTTGGCCTAAAAACAAACAATTTCAAAATGTTTTAAAATTCCATTAATAACTTTTTTTTTTTTAATTTTAAAGTTAAAAAGCTATAGAGGGGGCATCGTTTGACCCAATTGGCTAACTATCGACAACTATTACTTTTTTTGGCATTGGTCCAAATATTGTTAATTTTTCACCAATAATGGTATGTTTTGAATTTTTTATTGGTTTCATAATAATTTCTTTTCGTTTATCTACTTGTAACAGAGCCCAACTTCTTTTGCACCTCAGTTTCATTATAAGTCCTATCTTGGTCTTATTTATATAGCAGTGTTCTGATTTCAAATTACAATGCAACGTTTAGTTGCATTTACAATGACAACTAAATTAAAACAACTAAAATTTTAACCAATATGAAGCTTTGCAACTCCTTCTAGATTGTTGAAAAAATTTATTCCCCTTAAGAATCAAGTTTTGCTTCTTTTTTTCTAAATTGCATTCTATTATAACTTATTAATAGCATGGATAAAGAAGCCATTCGCCATTCTATTTCATTTAATTGCACACATGTGTTTTATGATGAAATGTTAGTTGTAAATGTTAGTTTCGCATGGTGTTAGATTCACTTAAGAAACACAAGAAAATTTAACACGCTCACTTCATTATTGTTGGTAACCACAAGTAAAAGAATATTTATTAAGACCAAGGGGACATTTATCCTATTTCTCCAACCCCCTATTTTTCGGGAATAGAGAGTACTAGAGTTTAGAAATGTGTCAAAATTCAGATTTTTTTAAATCAATTAGTCAAATTAATATCATTTTGATTTAGATAGTTCAAACCTAAGGAAGTCTGTACAGCTTGCTTTTACGGTGATGAACTGGTACCCACTCCCTGTAAATTTAGAATGGGTAATCAATAAGAAAAGTAGGTTGCTTAGTTTACAGTCAAATGAATATTTAGTGGTGAAAGACTTCTTCTTAGTTGATCAGACAAAGAAAATGATCAGTTTCAACGCATGGGACACTTATACTAAAGATATTGTAGAAGTCAATAACAGCACTCTTTTTAAATATGACTATTATAATAACGAAGAGTTGATAATTGTACTTGATACAAGTATGGATGTTTTTAAATTATCTCGATCTCATGAAATCAGTGTGGTTTTAAACGATTATCCATTTTAGCAAATAATTTCAGCTCTTTCATTTCTTTGTTTAAGTTTAATGATTATACAGGATTCTCATTATTGACTTTTTAGTACTTGATCTCTTAAAAAAAGAAAAAAATGAAGAAAAAAAATTTTTTTAACAGATTTTGAATTTTGATCATACTTGAATTTCCTAAAATAATTTTTTTCATTTTTATTTGAACTGACAGCATCTTTTAAAATCCCAAAATTCAGCAATTTTTGATTTTCTTGCAAAAGTTATGTTTCAATAATTTTAGTCTTCTCATCCCATAGGATGAGAAGACTAAAAATTATTAAATTATTTTTTTTAATAATTTTTAAAGGTTGCATGTTCGTAAAATTCTTATTTTTGGATAATTTTTAATTATTTTTAGAAATTGTTATAATAGATTTAATGACCTCTTAATTATCTAAAATGTCATTTTAGAGGTTTCTATTCATTGTTGCTTTCTGTAGTATTTTTGTGTTCAAAGTAAGCACGGTTTGAACTAGATTTTATTTTTTTCAATAAATTTTTGCATGGTTTTCTCAAAACTGTTTTTTCTCGAATTTCATGTACCAAAAATTTTATTTCTATGACCTCATCAGCACCCAAAGTGCAATACAAACCCATCAAAACACCGCACAAATTCCTCAACACCACACAAATTCATCAAAACACTGCACAAATTTATCAAAACACCGGACAAAACCATCAAAACATTACATGAAATCATCAAAAACAACACACAAATTCTTCAAAACATTCCACAAATTCATCAAAACACCACACAAATTCATCAGGTTACCGTACGAAACAATGAAAACACTGTACAAAAACTATCAAAACACCACACGTATTCATCAAAACGCTCGTGATTTTCAATACTGCACCTAAAGTGATTTTTTTAAAAATCAAATTTTTAATCAAATTCTGTTTGAAAACCGTTTATTTTGTTTAAAAAACCAATGTGTGCTTTTGCTCCTCCCTTTTTTGTTAGAGAAAATGAACAGAAAATTTGTTTTTGTTTTTACCAAATCTCACTTGTAAATCTATTTCATATGCTATGTGTATTAATTTTAATTGCGAAAAGTTTATTACGCATTTGTTTTTTTTAGGTGAAAATTTCTACTACTACTTTTCTCAAGTCTCTAATCCCACCGCTAGAAGTGTCCAGTTGCGAATACCTAAATCTGCTGAGGCTCTAGTTACAATTGAACCATTTAGCTCACAAAATGTATTTGTTACTAAAAGTAAATTTTCGAACCTTACAATCGATTTACATGGAGTTGAGAAAAAGACCTCAAATAAAATTTATCTAAACAATCTAATTATTTACAAGTTACTTTACAAGGCCGGAAACATAATTATTGGAGATATTGTTTCTAAAAAGACATATCACTACAGACTAATGTTCAAAAATTTAGAGTCCAAAATCGTTATAATAAAGTGCACAATGGGTTCTCAAAATTATGTGCGAATTATTCCACCAAGGTATTCAAAGTATGCAATTTCTAGCTATGTACACGACTATGTAGAACCTAATATATTCATTCAAGCCTATACATACATTGGAAGAAAACAAATTTTTGTAAACGACCAAGAAGTTTTCAAAGTTTCTCTCTTCTTAAAGAAAATCATCACTCCAAAGTATGTGTTTTTGTCAACAGCAAAAACACTTAAGAACTTAACTGTGTTTTTAAACAATCCCACTCAGGAGGAGATACAAATATCCTGGAAAACTCAAGCGTTTAATGGAATAACTACAGTACCACGGTTACGAGATAAATATGGTTTTCAAATACAAACTATAGGTTCTTATTGGACCCAGCACATGCACTTGGAGTCGCTACCCTCCAATGACGCTCTTTTTACGTTAAATTCTAACTCAAAGCTTATTTCAAAACTTCCATTCAATAGAATTATTCAACTTGATTATCTGCGCAAGGATTTAATTTTCAACAACTCCTTGGGTTTCAATGTTGTCCTTGACTTATTCCCTGGAAATGCCATATACACTATACTCATGGACACAACATTAAAATTTCAAATCCCTTCTAGAAACTTTACAAAAGAAGGTATAACTTTTAAAGCGTATAGTTTTACTAATAACGAGGAATTGTTGATCAACGGAAATCAAACGTACGTAGTTAAACTCAATGATCCAGTTTCGCAACTTATCATAAGTGATAGCATTGAGGAAAAACGAAATTTCTTTGTGGAAATAAACCTGAATAATAAGAATAACTTTCCTGCTCTACTTCAATGGAAAGAGAGGAATACTATACAATCTTATTTTGTAGCAAAGAATTTAAAAGAGCAAGTTACAATTTTTTTTTATGAAAATACCACGATTTACATTTCAGCTATTGAATGGCCATCAAAATTTCCCATATATCTTAACAATAAAGATCAACTTCGCTTTACACCTGCTTTACAAATTAATCTTGATATATCTGATGTTATTTTAAGTAGCAAAATTTCAATGAGCGAATATTTTTATAGACTTTCAATCATAAACGATAATTCTAACGAAGTCCGTGTTGTACTACATGATTTGCATGATAAATTTATTGCTACAGTCCCAGCAAATGTATCTGGATTTGTGTTAAGCTCTCCTTTACTCGATATGGGATTGGAAGTTAAACGAGCTCGCAGTGTTTACGTATTTGACACTGTAACAGAATCCCCTTTGTTTGTTAACGGTACTGACCATATAGACGTCTACCCCACTCTTCATGAAGATGAAAATGTTATTGTTTATGTTACAAATAAAATTCTTCCGTTAAAGTTATTCTATTATTCATTCTTAATAACTTCTCCGGTCGATGCTTTTTTTATTTACAGTTTTCAAAATAATGAACAGATGGCACGTGTTCCTAAAAAATTTAAAAACTTCCCATTATCTATTCCAATTTTCAGCTATAGAGCTCCCGGTTTTATTAGCTTTAGAGCAGTTGACGAGACGAATAATTCAAGCCTTCTTATTAATGGTAAATATCAAGTGAACGTTTTTCCATCAGCTGGTGAAAATGATCAGCAAATTGTTACCATAGCTTCAAATATTTATGAATCGATGAACTACAGACAGTTAGCTTTGAGAGGCTCCAGTCATCAAGACTTAAATAGTGCTTTATCCTATTTTAAAATGCTTATTGAAAATTTAAATGATTTTACGGTGAGATATTTGTGTGTTGTTAACACATTTAAACTTAGCTATGATATTAAACCTCACAGTATTATGTATCTGTATCAGTTGGATAGATTTTTCGACTCAGTAATGGTTTGTGTTGCTCTGCTTGATAATGTGTCATTGAAAGTTAACAACCTTGACAAAGTTGTGATTAAGTCAAGTATCTTATCTAATAAACTCTCATCTGTTAATATTACAACAGCTAAGAGATATCTTCAAATATGTGTTTCAAACCGTTTCAATTTAGAGGTTTATTTGTTTGTGAAATCGAAAAGGTTAAAAGTTCCACCAAATATTTCAAATAAATGGTATTTAATAAAAAGGTACAATATAAAAAATAACGTATTCTCTGTAGCTAAAGGATTTAATGTTACGTTACAGCATTTGATTGTTCATAACTCGAACGGAAAATTTTACATTAAAATAGATATTTTTCAACAATTTGGAGATGCTGCCAAAAGAAATTTTATAACAACAAATGCTAAATACAAAAGGCATTGGATGGAAAACCTGGAAGGGAATGGTATGTTTGATAATTATAAATACAGTATTGTTTTGTTCCCCAGACGTAACTAAGTGTAAAAAAAATTTATTATCCTTCTGTTCTTGCAAAACATTTTTCCTGTTATTACTTTCCAAAAGTTTTCCTCCCTGAACAGCATATTATTTTTATAATTTGACTTCTTTTCCGAAACATAATCAATTTCTTCTAGTTAGAAGCGATAGAGGATTTCTTTTGACTCTTATAACCATCCGCCCAAAATTATCGTACGCTTGGTCCAGGATTTTGTTCCTGAAAGAGAAAATGTTACACTTAAATATATCTTAAAGAAATTATTGTTTCAAAGCTTTTGACCAACGTGAACACCTGGCAAAATTCCTGTTAACTTCATCATGACTATATTCACAATTGAAGCTTTTATTAACAAAAATTTAGATTTTTTTAAAAATGTTTTTTTCATATACATTTAATGATTAGACATAAATACCTTTGTTAGAAACCGCTTCTCATTTAGTGGTAAACCATAGTTGGCTATTGAATTTATATGAATCGGTACTTGTGCCTTAGCTGGCTTCTAGAAATCCTTCAGCTCATTTTAGATTCTTGTAGACATGTGCTAAAAAATCTCTGGATGGACATGTACTAAAAAATCTCGTTACCTAACTACGAATCATTAGCAGAGTTAATTTTAGGAACATTTTAAGGGCTTTATAGACTAACTACATTGACGATAAATGTGTTTAATATATTGCCGTGGAATGTTTAATATATTACTGTAGTGTAGAACGCAAAAACTATATATTACCGAGTGATTTTTTAAGTATAATTACTGCCGTTGGATTGGGTTGTCTGTTGAAAAAATATCAAACATCACATTCCAACACAACCACACCTAAAACAATATATTATCCTAGTTTAGAAACTAACCACAAACATGTTGACATTCCAGATTGATATATTCAAACATTCACCATCAATATATTATTGTGGTCTAGAGAGCCCTTTAAATATAAGATACACCATTAAGCAATACGAGACATGCCCAAAGTAAACAGTATTTATTAACTTTTCGGCTAAATTTTCATTTCCCAAAATTGAAATTATAGTAAAAGATTAATTAGCTACAAAGATTAAATGACCTAAACAAAAGTGTTTAAGTCATAATTCCATGAAATTAAAAGTACTTATTCTTTTCTTCTCTAAAAACAAAACGATAGGCTAAATTCAACTAAAAATTGAGCGGCACCATGAACCTTAAAATTTTGCGTCATTTTACTGGTTGCGATTTCACGGAGTCTAGTGAATCTCTACTTGCTTTTAGCTAGAGCACACATAGGATATGATTATTAGTATTTTGTGTTTTAGGTTTAAAAGAGTACAGAATTAATTTGAAACTGTACAACAAGGATAGGAAGCAAATGAAAATTCGTTGGCGAGTAAATGGAGAAATAAATATAAAACTAGTTAATCACATGGAAACATTGAATGAAATAATAACTATTTCGAGTATTCCACAACCTTTACCTATTCTTTTCCAAGCATATAATTGGAAAAACGAGCTAGGTGCCATGAACGACATTGCTAACCTTCAAATTCAGCCGAGAGAACATGGTGATATAATCTACTTAGAAATTAGTTCAGGTTCACATACACTTTTATAATGAAGTTTTGGAACTGTTTTCTTTGGTAATTGATGAAATGCTTTATTTGCAAAATTGTTTTATCATTTTTTTGTCTTTTTGCTGAATTTCGGATATTAAAATTTGAAAAAGAAAATAAGTAGATAGATATTTAGACTTAAGCGCATACCTTAGGAGGTAATCTAATTCTGTTCTCAACTGTGCTTTATTCTTAATGTATATGAACTCGACAGTTTTTTTTTGTATTATTACTCATGGCACTTTATATATTTTTTTTTCTTTTTTTAATAAAGATGTTGATGTCACTAAGAATTGCTCATTTAAAAAACGTCTTAGAAAGTGGAGCTGATGTGTTTTTACCTTCCCCGAAATTGACTTGGTCTGATTCTTTTTTTATTATTATTATCCCACATTGATTACAATATTTTTAAAGAAATAATTGTGCAAGCATTTTCTTTTTTTTTTTATTATTATTGCTTTTATACAAAATTCTGATAATAATAAATAAGTACATAAAAAGATAAATAAAGACCGATATTTATAAAAATCCCACATTGCATATTGTCAAACATAACAAAATTTTTATAAAAGGAAAATGCCTTAACTCCTTGTAAATTGTTGTAAAAACGAACTTTTGTATTTTTTGCGGATATATTTTTACATGAGATGAAATTTTTGATATATCTGGATTAAATTTTGAAAAAATCCCCAAAGTTTTTTATTCAATTAAGATATTGCAAAGTTTAGATTTTAGAGAGGAAACGCAGAAAGCTAAACCATCGATCATTTATTAAATATTATGTGTGGTATAAATCTTTTCGGTACCGATCAGAGTAGACAAAAAAGCGAATAAAAAAGCAGTTTTGAAGAATTTGAATGTAAATTCACACCACTCTTCCTTGAGACCAAAGCACCTAGTGTAATTCCCTGTAGCCAAATCAAAGCAGAGAGTGAGTGTTCACTTCTGGGGTAAATTCCTTCGAATACAATATACATGTGGGGTGGGCTAGGTATGATGAAGAATTACGTACTACTACAAATTATTTTACTGAAGTGGAATATAATTTTAAGAACAGGGATAAATGTTCGTAGTCTATCAGTATCATGTTGCGTAGAAAATTTCCTAATAGAAAAAATTATATTCTTCGAAAATGTTTTTAACCGGTAAAATGTTAAATATAAAAGAAAGTCGTTTTTTAAAATGGTAAATAGGAGTCTGATTCCTATACGCTTTCAAATTAATGAAATGAAGAATATTAGATTTCATTAATAAGCAATAATAAAACTAATATTCTGATAATCCTTTTCTTTATCTCACAATTGTCTATTTATTAACGAAATAATCTATAAAGAACACTAAAATATTAGCATGATGATATAGAAACGACTATTTTATTTAATAAAAAGGTGTGAACCACGGAATGGCATATATATTATTATAATCTACCAGGCAATTTATCGCCTGGCTATACAAAGACAAGTTGATTTTGTATGGTTAAATATTTCAATGGCAGGTTATACATTATTTTCTATAGAGATGCTTTTACATGCCTTATAACCATGTAAAAGCTAAGTACAATTTTTTTATAAGCGTAAAGAATATCAGTACATTGGTCTAAAGAAACTCTATAAACTGCATATTTTTTATACTTAAGTCTCTTTTTTAAGAAATTTGAGTTGTTTTACAATTGAAAATTGTATGATTTTTCTCATTTCATAAAAATTCTGTGAAAGAAAATACCCAGAGCAGCTTCTAAAAGTGGAAAATCCTGTATTTATACAATTGCTAGAATAATTCAATGCAGATTTCCATTACATCAAATTTTCCTTCACCATCTGTCTTTAAAACTATTCTTTAATATTTTTCAATATTTTAGTGTTATGTTATTTGAATTAGAGGTATGTTATAATAAAAATGTTAGTTCATATATAGATATATATACATACATAAATA
>JAUZNK010021992.1:7488-20586 GCA_035046665.1 Euphysa ruthae | reverse complement strand
TATCTTAACATGATAAGATGTTGTTATTAAATCATCTGTTGTATTTTTTTAAAATACATAAAAAGTGATTTCTTTTTCTTTTTTGATTGAAAGTTCTTTCTTATTCCCCGTAGCTGCAGTAAAAAATAATTATTCTATAAAATTATTTTTGTGTGGAAATAACCATCGTTGATGAAAAAATAAATTCTCCTAACTCGCGATTTCAAAGAAGTCATCATATTTACAAAAAAAAATAAAAAAAATATATATAATAAATCTGATAAAATACAATTGTATTTTAGCCAAATAAATAATTATAACACCCGAACCACTTTTTCTTTGAAATATAAATAAAGACAGAAGGCGAGTCTAAATTTATAACTGTGCATATTTAATTTGTATCCAAGGTTGCAACAAAAGCCAGTTAAAATAAATTTTTAAAAATCTGCAGAATTTCAGTTACGTTGTAATATTATATTTAAAGCTATATTTAATGTTGTTTTTAACAACGGGGGAGTTTCTTTTAACGTATTCTATAACATTGTACTGTTCAAAAAAATATATATTGACAAAAATATATTTTGGCAAATGGCAATATTTCCAGGAATGGATTCGCTATTTTATAAAAAGTTAATATTTTTGATTCGCAAATATCTCAAAACGGTTTGCGAATCGCGATTGCGAATCACTTAATTTGATCTTTGTACATAGAAAATAAGAAAGATGAAGGTACTATAAATGTACATTGACGAATTTAAAATTTATGTAGTGTATATGAAAACTCAGAAAAGCACGGCATCAAAACTTCTCTGATGATTTTAGGAAAACATTTGCATGACTTACATACTGTATAACATTTCGTTGCCATTAGTAATTAATTAAGTTATCATCAGAAAGATTTGAGACAATACTAATGAGATCAGTAATACTGTCAATGTGTGTTTTTTGTTTATTTGTATAAAATGGACAACACAAGGCATTGTGTCCAGTTGTTTCAGTTTCAAGACTGCTATAAACTCGATTTAATTTTCTTTGCTTAATTATAGAGCCTCCACATCATTGAATCATTTGTATTTGTATTGGAAGATTTTTGTGGTCATAAGATTTATTGATTTAAGCCTTTGGTTGGGTTGGATATGTCATGATGGGCTAATTTAATGTATTTCCTGTTACTTACAAGCTTTTGCAATATAATTTCATCTTAGGCAGTCTTTTATGGATTTGGATATAATTTATTGAAACTGGTATTGAAAAAGGTATGTCCAAAAACATGTAGAAATTAAAGAAAATACATATTAGGCAAACTTAAAGACGACGCCAATAATTTCCCAATAATGTTTGCTCAAAACTGGTTTAGTTACCAATGCTGGCGATGTATCAGAACAGTTTAACTCTTTTTTTTTGCAAATGTTGGTCCAAGTTTATTAAAAAAGATTCCAAAAAATAGAACAGAATTTAAAAACTACCTTCCAGCAGTAAACTCTGAAGTTCGGTATCAAAATTTTACCCAAACTGAACTTGAAGAAGCAATAAAATCTCTTAATTTCGATAAAGCAACAGGTGACATAAACGGTAATATAGTTTTAAACGTATTCGATGAAATAAAACAACCCCTATATAAAGTTATAAACGGTAATATTATTTTAAACATATTCGATGAAATAAAACAACCCCTATATAAAGTTATAAACGGTAATATAGTTTCAAACGTATTCGATGAAATAAAACAACCCCTATATAAAGTTATAAACGGTAATATAGTTTTAAACGTTTTTGATGAAATAAAACGACCCCTATATAAAGTTATAAATGATAATACAGTTTTAAACGTATTCGATGAAATAAAACAACCCCTATATAAAGTTATAAACGGTAATATAGTTTTAAACGTATTTGATGAAATAAAACAACCCCTATATAAAGTTATAAACGATAATACAGTTTTAAACGTATTCGATGAAATAAAATAACCCCTATATAAAGTTATAAACGTATTCGATGAAATAAAACAACCCCTATATAAAGTTATAAACGGTAATATAGTTTTAAACGTTTTTGATGAAATAAAACGACCCCTATATAAAGTTATAAATGATAATACAGTTTTAAACGTATTCGATGAAATAAAACAACCCCTATATAAAGTTATAAACGGTAATATAGTTTTAAACGTATTTGATGAAATAAAACAACCCCTATATAAAGTTATAAACAATAATACAGTTTTAAACGTATTTGATGAAATAAAATAACCCCTATATAAAGTTATAAATGTATTCGATGGAATAAAACGACCCCTATATAAAGTTATAAACGGTAATATAGTTTTAAACGAATTCAATGAAATAAAATAACCCCTATATAAAGTTATAAACGGTAATATAGTTCTAAACGCATTTGATGAAATAAAACAACCCCTATATAAAGTTATAAACGATAATATAGTTTTAAACGTATTTGATGAAGTTTTGGAAAAATTATGCATAACAGATTGTTTAATTATTTAAACACAAATAATCTACTTTACAAGATGTAGTTTGGTTTTCAGTGCAACAGCTCTACTGAACATGTATTTTTAGAACTTAGAACTTTAGAATCTTTCGAAAACAATGCTTTTGATACTGTTCATCACAGAATACTTTTAAGCAAATCAGAACTTTATTGTGTTTCGGGCATTTATTTAAGTTGGTAGAAAAGGTATTTAAGTAAAAGAAAAAGATGCGTTTCTAACAATAACCATGCTAAATTTAAATACCTTGAAATTGTTTGTGGTTTCCTCATGGTTCGGTTCTCGGACCTCTTCTATTTTTTTGTATATAAATGACCTTTGCTATGTATCACAAAATTTACAATTTATAATGTTTGCAGATGACACATATGTTTTCACATCTAATTTATTAATGAACTTTTTGGATCAATGAACAACAATTTAAATGACTTAAACAATTGGTTCAGTTGTAATAAACTATCTCTAAACACAGATAAAACTAATTTTTCAATTTTCCATTCTAAGCGAAAGAAATACCTGGAGATTTACCTAAACTTGAAATAATAAAATCGAAAGAGTAAAAGTAACTATATTTCTTGGTGTATTAATTGATGGAAACCTGTTATGGGATAATTACATTGCTAGTGTTATGACCAATATATTAAAAATGATTGAAATCTTATATAAATCGAGGAATTTATTAAACTTGTATTTTTTAAAACACCTGTACTATTCTTTCATCTACTGTCAAGAGCGCATGCTTAATTACAAAGTATTTATTTTTCAATTGTTCATTATTGACAAAAGTGTGTATATATTTTAAAAATTTATTTCTTGTTTTTGTTATGAAATTTCAGTGAAGGTGAAAAGACTTCAGTAATTTTTTTTTTATATTAAGGTTTTTTTAAATTTTTGTTTAGCTATAATTTGTTTTGGTATTTAACTGCTGTGATTTACCATAAAATTAATATTTTAAAACATGCAGCCTTAGAATAAGACAAATTACTTGTTTAACGCTGTAGAACTTCTTAAATTTGTAGTAAAAACTGAAAAATTCCTTTAAGGGTTATTCTGTGCAAAAAAAAAACTATTGATCATAAATTGGGGAATCAAGAAATTAATTTTTCTGAAAATTGAAAAGATTGGTTAGGTAAAAGTAGTAAGAACTAATATTTTATTTCAGGATCTTGAAAATTTACAGGTGTCCCAGTAATAATAATTAATTGATTTGAAGCACTTACTATCGTCTGGTAAAGTAGTTTTTATCCAAGAAAAGATGCGGAGTAACCAAAGAGTTCTAATTGTTAATCAGTCCTTTTATTTATCAAGCCACATGATAATTAATTCTTATTTTCGTTATCTGCTAGAGAATATTTTGCAAAACAAAATCTGCTTGGTCAATCAATTATGTTAATCGATTGGTTAGAAAAATAATAATGCCATTAATCTATCTATCTGATGGCTGTAAGGTAATTTAAATAGCTACACTCATCTTTTGTAAAACCTAAACACCTTTCTGAGGGAAACACCCAAGTGTAGTTATTCACACATTAAACACAAAAATTCAAGTTTTTTTTTGCAAGCTGTTAAAAGAAAATCACCAACTTGTGTTTATACTTTGTTATACAATTAAAAGATGTTTTTTTTTTGGTGATCATCGTTTGCGATTAAATGTTCATGTTTGGATGGTAAATAGATCGGTGAGCTCTTTTATTGAGTTTGTTTTGAAACATTTTTGTTCTGTGTCTAGGGCCATGTAAATGGATTGATTAAACAACACTTTACAAAACACTTTGACTATGCAGCTCGAGAACCATTACTGATTGGAGATTATCGAAATACTTTGACAGAGGAACCACGCTTGTATGAGGATGTAGTTGATTATGCAGCCACAAAGGCGATATTTGAAGAGGTAAAGTTAGGCAAAATACATTCATGACAGGAAGGTTTATTTCTTGCTATGATAAGTAGGTATATTGCTATCAGATTTAAAGTGAGGGTTAGGTAAGAGCCCAGGTCTTTTTTTCTATTCGGTAACATGATGTTAAACATCAGTCACTGACTACCCCTCCTATAAATTACCTAACTTGAATTAGGGAACCATATTTAAACAAAAAATCAAGTAACTGCTTGGTTAGCATTGTTGCTATAAAACTATGTTTGATACTGCAATTTCTTCATAAGAGGAACTGTATCAGATAGCTACCAGCATCTCACATATCCAACATGCAGATACTCCAGAGACAAAATTTCAGCTCAAAGCCTTCATTCGTAAATGCATAGGCTGACCCAATAGAAGTTGACAGGAGTATTACAGGTTATTCCTTTTAAAGAAAAACCTACTCAACTTTAAACCTTTACCGTGCAGCACCATTCCAGATGTGGGTGCATCACCCCAAACTTTAAATTTGAAACATTGGAATCTGCACTTTTGCAATATTATGTCCTTTGGAATGATCATTCTTATGGTTGCTATGGCAATTTTATGTCAGTTTAACTATTAAAGTTTGATGATGACATTGTTTCGATTCCCTAGAAATGTCATGAAGAGATTTTAATGAGATCTAAATCCATAAACCACAATCTTTTAAATTTTTGTTACATAAAGAAATCCTCTCAAAATATAAAATTTTAAATATTTTTATACTTGTTATTTTCAATAGCAAAACCCTGCTTATCATGCTTGCCAAGGCAGCCATGTTTTATTTAGTACTTCAATTGATATTATTATCTTTTTTAATTCAGGTATTGGAGGAATATAATTTGGAAAACAATTTAATGAACCTTGTATTGTTTGATGATGCATTGGAACATTTGACAAGAATACATCGTGTTATAAGGATGGACCAGGTTTGAATTTGTGCTGATATCTGGTTTATTATATTTTGTTCTTGCCTTGATTTATTGGATAGAAGATTGGTGGAACCATGACACATGAAATTATGTCTGTTCTCTGTGCATGTTTGTTTGTCTGGGTACTTTTCCAAAACGGTTCAAAATTATTCACTAATTTTTGAAATTATTTTGGAATCTGCTTGATATCTTCCAATAGTTTCTTTCCCAAATCTTGTTTTTGTCAAAGTATTATAAAAGGCATCTTTTGACCAATGTTGCTACCTTGATTTAAGTTTAGTTTCCCTTAGCTGAATATGTAGTCGAAATTATACTTAATTTTCTTTCTCTACCTGTTTTCAGGCCATTTTATAAATTATAATCTGATCTTTTAACAACTTAATATGAATCTGAATTTTCCTCCTTAGGCAATGGGAAAAATGACCTAAAAATAGTGAATTTGAATTCCAAAACATTGTAAATGAAGATGATTCATAGAGTTTTTAAAATTCATTTTGCTAAATGTAAGAAAAATTGCTTATTTTTCATAACTCAATAATTGGGGCAGGAATAACGTATTGAAATTTGGCTGTGTTAACAATGATCGTTTTTTCAGGGTCGAGCAAACAAGAGTTTAAATCAATTTATTGTATTAAATTTAATAAATATTTAGGGACATGCATTACTTGTTGGGGTTGGAGGGTCTGGTAAACAAAGTTTGACTCGTTTAGCTGCATTCACTGCTGGTTGTGAGGTGTTTGAGTTGACGTTAACAAGAGGATACTCAGAAGTGGATCTTCGTGAAGATTTAAAGCTTCTTTATCAAAAAATAGGTCTAGAAGATAAGAAGGTTGTGTTCTTGTTCACAGATTCACATGTGGTTGAAGAAGGTAAAAACTGTTCATGTCCTAGTTCTCCTTATTTGCACCTGTCACATTTAGTATTTAGGTGTCCTAATTTTTCATCAAATTGATATCTGTAGATATATGTTAATTAATAATGTTAATTAATGAAATATTAAAATATGTTAATTAGTTTAAAAATTTCAAAACCTTTTATAAACAAAATTTAATCCAAATATTGTAAATTTCTCAAATTATTGTGTCAAAAAATAATTTAACTTATAAAAGTATGTATTCGAAATTATCTTATCAGTACAATTGGCATATAACAAAGCTTTTTTTTTTTTTAATTTTGGATGTATGACAATAGGGGGCTAAAAATGTTATGAAAAGTTTCATTTTTTTATCTATCTTGTGTTCCTAGGAACATTAAAATGAAACTTTTTTGGTTTTAACCATTTCATGACTAAGCTAAAAACAGCTATTTGACAGAGCACAAAACTACCTCCTTTTTAGCATTTCAGTTTAAAGCATATAGAAAAAAAATTAAGGGCTTGTTTTTTTTGTTAGTAAACTAGCTTTCAAGGATATAATATAATAATAATATAAATTTCTTTATTTTGGTAGGTTACGTGAAGTGACCAAAAATGTGATGTCTCAAATGACATGAAAAGACAAATTTTTGACTTCATCTAAAAATAAAAATTGAAAGACTACATCTAAATAACTATAGCTTTTTTTTTTATGGGGACTAAGAATTTGAAAATCTTCTAAGTAACAAGAGGGTTAACCTTTTTAACTGATAGCAAATATATACTTCTATACTATACTATACTATACTATATACTATACTATAATAAACTTCAATAAATGCATAAGATGTATGCAACCAGAGAAAGGATAATTAGTTCACATAGTAGATTGGCCCAAAGAGTAGTCTTGGAGGGTGTGGTAAGCTTCAAAACAGTCATCAGGACGTAAAACTAGAGACAGAATAAACAAAGTTAAATGGTTTTCAAGGGGTGTTCATTCATGGTCTTCTTACCATGCTGGTAACACACTCAAAATATTTTGTACGACATTGCTATGTTTATTTCCTGATGGTATCATTGAAATGAAATGTCTACCAGTTAGTTGGTAGATATCTTTCTCCAATGAGAAGAACAAAAGAGTTATAGTGCAAAGGTCAGAAAATCCCAGTTTGCAATGTTACTGTTGATAGCTGGCACTTAAATCTTGTGGGAATTTAAGCTTTATTGAAGCATTACATGAATAGTAAGCTTTTATAAGTTTTACGAAGGGATTGCATTTCATAAAAATGTTGATTGACTCTGTCAACACACCCGTGTAGGAGTTGACAACAAATCCATGTAGGAGTTGACAAAAAATGGTTAGATAGTTACATTACCATCTTTGTTGCTCTCCACGAGTACGTAAACCATATGCCTATGTATCTGATTTGTGCACATTTGTATGGTGGCTGTGATTTAATGGCTAATTTTTCAACACAGCACGGGGTGAAGAGTTGAAAGTTCACTTTCACTCTCAGAAATTATTTCACTCTCTGAATCTGCATAAGCTTCTATGCTGATATCAACATCATTCTCATCCAAAGGTCCAGATATGTGACTAAACCTGAACTTGGTTTTGAGTTTCTATGCTGATATCACTATCATTCTATGTTCCAACACTGACCTGAACTTGGTTTGCAGTGTGTACAAACAAGTAGGGGTGAATGTTTATCATCTTCTTCATACTCTATTATACTTTTAGCATCACTAGAATCATAAAGATAAGAATTTTCATCACTTTCTTCTCCAGTATGTTCTAATACAAAATCAATAATTTCATTCATATCTTTGTACACTTTTTACATTCATTTTTTTTTTTCAGCCATTTTTCAGTTATTTTCAAAAATTTTTGTGAAAAATTGAAAAAGGATGTCAGCAAGCGGTTTGAAGTATGTTGTGTTAGAAATTTAAACCTTTTAGTTATTCATTGAATTCTCACTATACGCCATAGACACCATCATAAAATTTTTGAAAATATCCATAGACTGCCTTATGGTACACTCGTTATTCGAAAACAGATTTTATGGCCCACCTTGCGGCGTAGCCATCCTGAAAGGATTAAAAGGAAATTAAAAATTTTTTGATGTAAAATAAAAACCATTATGGGGCCTTTGATAAAGGAAGATCGTTTCTGGCTATCAAAGGTAAAAAGTTTTGTTTTATCTGCTCTTTATTTTAAAAATATAAATGTAGTCTTGCACCACTCCTGGTTCCTATTTAATTACCTAAGTAACAAAACTTTTATACAACATCTAAAGCCTCTAAAATATACTGCTATAGCTTCGACTTCAGCTGTTTGTGTTTCCTTTTCTAAGTTATTTATTTAAAATATTGATCTGGTTTTAACCTTTCTTAAACATTGCTTATCCACCCAATACTTGCAAAGCTGGCAATGCACAAAATTACAAGTGAATTTACCTGGCCTAACTTCCCTGGTATTATGACTGCTAACTGTTTTTTTATCCTACTGAAATGGGCTAATAAATCTCCAAAACTCCAAAGCAAACATCAATGCTTTTAGCTGATCTGTTAGTCCAGCAAGTGTCTCATTAACTTATGCTAAATCATCTGCATAGAGTAACTCTTCCAGGTAACCTTATCCAATCTTCTTTGGTAAAACTATGATAAATAGTAAGGGGCTTAACCTGAACAAAGAAGTCTTTTTAAATGCATCTTTAAAGTTAACCTGCCTCCTAGAATTTATTGCCTTAGTGACACCAACTATCCATTCTTTAATTCCAAGTTTTCATCATAGCCCACCTAAATCTCTGGGTACCCTATCAAATCCTCTCATTATTTTTCTAACCTGATATTTCTGGTTGTAATCATCTTTGAGAGAATACCTGAAAGTATTCTTCTTATTTGCTTGGGAATTTACGAATTTAATCTGAAGGTTCTGATCTAAAAAAAACAATATTGAAAATGAACAAGTTATTATATTTGATTCAGCCGTCTTATAAAAATATTTGCGTGGTTGGTGATATATCTTATCCTAATTATTAAGATGGGGCCTTACAAAAGACTTTATGAGGAAGATGATAACACAAATTTTTTTAAAGACCAATCAGTACCTTTGTTTGTTTTAAATACCTTTTCATTGGAGTGATAGCCAAAGATAAATCTTTTGTGTAGTGCTACTCCCAATAGTTTTTTCGAATTCAAACTTTTTTCAAATTAAATTTAATTTCAAATTTAAAAAGATTAAATACTGTTGAAAAAATGAGGTACAATCAGCACATATTTTAACATCAGAAAGCAAGTTTTCTGGTAAATCATTGATATTTATCAAGAAGACCAGGGGAACTAGACCTGAAAGTTGAGGTACCCAAGCATTAACATCAGTTCACTTGAACGGTTGACCATCAGTTCACTTGAACGGTTGACCATCGACAGTTGCTTATGGTTTTTGAAATAATTTTTCAGTAATTTTTTAAGATATTGTTAAACTACCCCTCCCTGCCCCCTTCCACGCCATGTAACTTCAATTTGTATAATAAACTTTTATGTCATACTTTATCGAAGACTTTAGATATAAAAATAAATTTTTGTATCAAGAGACTGATTCTCAGCAAAAAGATTTATAGAGCTCATGAGTAATGGATGTTAATCGAGAATCACGTGAATTGTTTCTCCGAAATATGTATAGACAAAATAACAGACCTTAGTTTCTAGGCTGATATTATTTTTTCTTGCATTGTGGTGCTTCTCGGTGGCCTCTTTTGGGTACCAGTTTATAAAATTTTGTACTAGTGATTTTTGTACAAGGTCTAATTAACAGTAGGGTAATTAATGTGAAAAAAAAAAAAATTCCTACAAAGTGACTTTATTCTTCGCAACGTTCATCTAATAAATAGGAAAATGCTATTTTCAAATTTTCTGATAAGTAAACCTTCTAAGTGACTTCATGCAGAAACTGCGTCAATAAACCATGTTTTTTAAGTTAAATATCTCAAGAATGAAGAATCCTTTGAAAATATATTTATAAAGATTTGTTTTTTTTTTCCGAATGATGGAAAGGGTTTAAACTTTTATACTTTTTTTGGTCTACTGGCCTCATAAAGTATTTTTTATTTTGGATCAAGGGGACACTAAATTACACCTTGACAAAGTTTTTTTTTTTCAAATATTTAAACAAACTATTCAATAAAAAGCCTATTTTTAACAATTTGACTGATCAGAAATAAGATTCACCCCCTAAAGTTTCAGGAGTTTTTACAGTCAATATATTTTTTATATTGTAAAATTTTCCAAAAAAAGAAAAAAATATCATAGCTATATAAATAATCTGCAAGGTTTGTGGCTAGTTAAAACGGTGCCTGTAATTTTATTTTTGATCTGGTCTGACTATTATGGCTTTCTTTTTAAATGTCCTTTAGACTTGGGTGGAAACTGTCCTATGGGTTACAACTAAAGAGTTTGTTGTTCCTTTCAATATCTTGCTTACTAAATACTTCTTCTCAGTCGATCTTATATTTTTTATGATCTTGCTTGGAATAATTCATTTGTTTTAGATTTTTTATAAAAATAAATATAAGATTTTTTCATGAACTATCTGTCATCTTAACCACAGTGGATTTTTCAGGTGCATGATTATTTTATTGAGTTTTATCAAAAGACACTTTTAGTCAAAGGAAAAAATTTTTCAAATTATTTTAGATTTTTGGAGCTCATCAAAATTATGTTGAAATCTGTTCATATGTATACGTAAACCTCATGCCGTATAAACATATGTATGCACACATGTATGTATGCTGTATATGTATTTTTATACTCTCATGCTGCAGTTATCTTACGTTTCTTTAAAACTTTTATTTTTTTTGTTTTTTTTTGTTAGGTTTTTTGGAGCTCATCAACAACATGCTAACTTCTGGTATGGTACCTGCGCTGTACCTGGACGATGAAAAGGAATCTATTATTTCCTCAGTAATATTCTCCTTTAAATTTTATATTACATTCTATTGTGTAATTTAATTTTTTTTCGCGTAATTATCCTAATTTTTTGTGGTGCTTTGTATTAAATACTTTGTATTATGTAAATTATTTCTGTATTTGAATTTTGATGAATTTAAGGAATTTTTTTTTCCTATTTATTGAATTTTTAGAAACACTATAACTGAATAAAAGGAATTTCCTTATAGGCCCTGTTATTTTTATAACTTTTTTGCGGATTGATTGATTGATTGAATATCATGAGAAAAATTTTGTTTAAAACTTTGGTACTTCAAATAGCTTCATGTGAACTTGTAAGAAGTTTAGAACCTTTTGAATTGTGAATGTCGAAAACCTTTTGTGATTTTATGTCCTTGATCGTTATGATCAGTACCCGTAATTACTTGAAATTTCTTCGTCTGCACCAGGAGTTCAGAATACAACATAATAATAAAAAATATAATAATAATATAAGGATAATAAATATAATAACAATAAATATAATTTAAAATTATCTTTTACAAAACTTTGGTGGAATTATTGAAACAAAAAATCATTACTGATTGCTAAATGCCATTAAGCTAAAGATAAAACAAAATGTTAATATCTTCATTAGGTGCGTGACGAAGCACAGAAAATTGGTATCGCTCCTTCAAGAGAAGCGATTTGGCAGTACTTTGTCACAAGATGTGCAAATAATTTACATATTGTTCTTGCAATGTCACCTGTCGGTGACACGCTTAAAACGAGATGTCGAAACTTCCCTGGTCTTGTAAACAATACAAGCATAGATTGGTTTATGCCATGGCCAAGACAGGCATTGTATGCAGTTGCCTCACAGTTTTTAGAAGAGGTGTATTTTGTTTATTTTTCTTTTGTGAGATAATTCTAATAATCATTTTGGAATAAATGCAATTTAGTCTTGTTCGACAAATATACTGCTGTATGTTTAATACATGCTTTAAGAATTTAGTGTGCAATAGTTAATTAGTTAAAATTAAAGTTACGTTAACTCCCTGTACTGGTTTTAAGTTCTGACCAATTTTTAAAAATTTCTTGGTGAAGCCAGAATTCTATTTTGTTCAAATAAAAGGTATGAAAAGGATAAAGTTTCCATGTTTTTATTTCTTTTAAGTTTCAGGAGTTTATTATAAAATGGTTTTATACTCATAAATTTGTATTTCCACTGATTCAAATGCAGAACCCTTTAACTCATGAGGAGCACAAAGATAGTGTTATTTTTCTATTAATAAATTTTCATTTCAGAACCCTTTAATCTCTGAGGAGCACAAAGAGAGTGTGATTGCTCATGTTGTGAAAGTTCACGAAACAGTAGGTGATTACAGTGTTATGTTTTTGCAAAAATTAAGGAGATTGAACTTTGTTACACCCAAGAATTTCCTGGATTTTGTTTCCACCTACAAAAAACTTCTTGGAGAAAAGGATAATTATGTGTTAGATCAGGTAAGAATAATCAAGTCACTAAATATATTTTATATGTCAATTTATTATTATATATAAGTGATGTTTAATTAAGTTTGACATTTAAAAAATTTGTTTTCCTTTCACAAATTTCACAAGTCTAAATAATGATTCAACACAGGGAATTCTTCTCGAGTTTAAGTAACATTTCAACAGAGGGACTTTTTCACAAGTTTATGTAATGCTTCAACACAGGGACTTTTTCACGAGTTTAAGTAATGCTTCAACATAGTGACATTTTCACGAGTTAAAGTAATGCTTCAATATAGGGACTTTTTCACGAGTTTATGTAATGCTTCAACACAGGGACTTTTTCACGAGTTTATGTAATGCTTCAACATAGGGACTTTTTCACGAGTTTATGTAATGCTTCAACACAGGGACTTTTTCACAAGGTTATGTAATGCTTCAACATAGTGACATTTTCACGAGTTTATGTAATGCTTCAACACAGGGACTTTTTCACAAGGTTATG
>JAUZNK010021991.1:0-37149 GCA_035046665.1 Euphysa ruthae | reverse complement strand
ATGTAATAAAAACAAGTTTATAACATTTTGCAAGTTTATAAATAGCGGGTATTTTTAACCAACAGAATTTTAATGTTTCCCAAGGGATATTAAGTCGTATATAAGCCAGCATTTTGGCACAACCTGTACATTATGACATGCCTGAAGAAGATATGAAACATATAGAAAATTTGCGAATATAAAAAACTGTGTTTTTATCACCTTTTTACATTATATAACACTTTATTCAATGGTTATACAATGCTAAAGGATAAATGTGTCCACACAGACTAGCAGAATTAGAAGCTTAGTCTTTGACACAGCCCTGCAGTACTACAGGTTATATTGTTCCAAAAACTCCAGTACAATATTTGGCTAAATGAACCAATATGGTACAATAGAATTAAGGTCTAAAGCATTCCACAAAATTCTGAAGAATTAGGCATCAAAGCACGCCTAAAATTTCAAAAAAAAAATGAAAGCAAAATTTGTCTATAAAGTTCTTTAGAATAAGGGGCAAAAGGTTTAAACAGGGTGAAGAAGAATTGAATACAATTGGTAAAATAAAATTAATTTATTCACAATACAAAACAATGATCACGTACAAAAACATTTGCTTTGATTACATATAACTAATACTATTTTCAAATTTAAAATATCATTGAAAAATATCTAGTATTACCTTCAAGGTCATATCTAAATAAACATGATCAAAAAGAATAAGGCTGTAATCTCAAATGAATTAAGAGGCGTGGGTGGCCACTGCTAATTAAAGAAATTCAATTAGTTATCAACTAATAGATATTAGAGAGAAATATTTGCTGAGTAGTTAGGTATAATTACAGTCAATACACCAATGAAAACTTAATGTGACTTAAGATATTGAAAAACTTTTAATTCAAATAGTTTTTCTAATTTATGTAGCTGTCTTAATGTTCGAGAATTGAAAATGCATTGTAAAACTTCATACCATAGTAAAATCAAATTTTTGTACCACCCCCTTGACATCTGAGTAAGACTTAATCCATTGTTCTCAGCCATTTGTAAGTTGCTTTTTAATAAATCTATATATTATAAAAACATATATAAATAATCAAAGCAAATAGTATATTGGAATTAAAAGCATCACATGTAATACCTTTTTATATAAATATGTTCTACTTATTTTATTGAAGTGAAAGCAATAAGAACTTGAAACACAGCTTGTCAAAAATTTTTTATTGATTTTAAATAGTTTTTTAAAATACAACTGATAATATATATCAAACAATAATTTCTCTATTTTCTGAACTTGTACAAGGTTAATAAATAATTTTAGAAAAACATTATGACGGTTAACTGACGTTATGCTTAAAATAATTCTTAAATAATTATTTTTCATAATTAATTTTTTGAAACTTGGAAAAATACAAAGAACTATATATAATTTCTTCTATATCATTTGCCCAAGATTAAAATGTAACTTCACCATGAAAAACAGAAGAGAATTTGGATTAGAATCAGCAAATTTAAATACAAATCTAAATACCAAATATGTGGTTTAAACTGTGGTTTTTTTTAAAAAGGAATGAAAACCTTTCTAGAACCTTAAAACCTTGTCTTAAGAATTTTTTATTTGATATTTATGAAATCTACCTAAAATATGTTGTTAATTCTCTCAACATTATGGATTTTCCAGCAGCAAACTTTTCAAAACTTAACTAAATATAAACAACTGAACTAAAATTACACATTTAGGTACGTGAAGCAACAAAGTGTAGCAAAAAGGATGGGTTATAATATATTATATATAATTACAAAACAATTATTGCAGTTTTTTTTTTTTTTTTTTTTTTTAAATAAACCAATCTTTCATCTGAACATTCAAGTCAAAAAAAATTCACTCTTAGAAAAGGCTAATCCTGAACTAAGTTAGTTCCTTAAGAAATTCTAAAATACAAATTCTATTTCTTTAAGCAGTTAATTTAAAAATACAATTTTTAAAACATTTTGGTATAGTTTGCTATATTTGTTTGCAATCTTCACCATTGAAATCTTCTCAATGCTAGATTTATTCAATATGTAAAAAGTTATAACCGGTTGATTTTTATTGACTTGTTTAAGTTTAACTTTTTTTGACTTGTTTATCCATGTAGAAAAAATACTTGACGTCCTAATTCATATAATTTGTATGAAACAGCTTCAAATTATTTAGTATGCAATGCATATTTACACAATCCGAGAATTTTTATTTTACTGACGCAGTTTAGCTAATCTTTGGGAAAGCTCATCCTAAAAAATAAAAATAAAAGTTAGTAAGTGACCAAATAAACTTAAGAGAAATGACCGAAGCAACTTAAGAGAAATGACCGAAGCAACTTAAGAGAAATGACCGAAGCAACATGTTTTAAATATGTCGCCAAAATAATTTGAGAGTTATTTTAAGGAGCAAAAATTAATAAAGAAAATGAAAAAAAAGAATTTTTTTACCTGCTAGGTTGAAGGAGGTAAAATACAGCCATTTTTAGATTGAAGGAAGTAAAATATAGCATTTTTTAAAAATCTTTGATTTTTAAAATTAAAGTTAAAATAAATTTAGTTCACTATGTAATTGGAAAGGGCCGCATATATAGCCCATGATCAAAAAATCATTTTTTACTTTTTTTTGAAGTTATATAGGTCATTTAACCTGAAGGGCCATAGTTGCCATATGGCAACTATGGCACTTGAGGGTAAAAAAAAGGAGGGAAAGAGAAAAAAAAGGATGACTAAACTAAGAAGCAGTACCTACCCAGTACTATTTTGTTACAATTACTTGAAATAACAATTTTTTAGTTAAAAATTTTTCTCATTAGTATTTTAGATTTTTTTTTTTTATTCATTTTTTTTTTTTTTTACACATGTAGTTCATAGTCACTATAACTATAACTATGAAAACATTTGATTTTTAAAAAAAACTTGAATATACCATGAAACAAATATTATTCAACTATATATTTGCAGAAAAATATCTTCCACAACCATAACTCTTTATGTTATCTTCTAAGAGCACTTTCTTGTCAGAAAAAATCTTTGCTGTATCAAGTAAAAATTGCAGACCATCACGGAAATGACAATTACATCATTTGTAAACCAACCAGGTATGTACTTGATGAAGTCTACATATTAACTTCCGTTTATAGTGAAGAAATTGTTACAGAAAAAAAAAACTTTCTTAATGAAAGATAAGGGAGATGTGTTGATTGAGAAGAAAGTTATTGTAAAATAAATGCCAGTACCTACAGACCAAATCTGAATCGCAAAGAAGACGATACTTGATAGCATTTTCAAATAAAATTAGTCAGGGTTTGATTAATGCTTATTTACACTATGATCAACAGTTTCTAGTCGACCCAAAGCTTCGCCGTTACTTTTACCGCTATAATCCTGAAATACTTTAACGCTGGTTGTGCCCATCTTCAAAACAAATGTTATCCGGATTTCAAAATTTGGTTACCATTTCTACTTTACTAATCCAAAAAAAGCAAAAATTTCATTTTCATAATGCAAAAAAAAATTATAAAATCCAGAAATTCTGGAATCATCAATTAGGAGTATGAAGAAATCATACTTAACTGAAAAGGAGATTTTAAATAAAGAACCTTTGTCAGCTTCTAAAAAACAACACGAGGCTAAGAAGTTGCTTCAGTAAAAAATTGATGCTATGGTTATCAAAATGATTGAGAGCATAAGGTCATTAGGTATAAGAGCGATATGGGAGATACCAAAAGTGATTGTGAAGTGCTTAGTTACTGCCAATAGCAGAACTATGCTTAAGGAACAAGGAAATTGCTTAGAAATTAAACAGCTGGTGATGTTATAAAATGATGCGTAGGTGGTATTAGCAAGCAAAAGAAAGATGATGTCGCAGTTCCAAACAATATGCCAGAGAAGTTCTTGTAGCTTGATTTGACAGTCAACTGATGCTGAAACGCTCATGTGACCAAAAACGTATTAATGGGCTTCAAGTGTTAAAGTGCATAGAGGATGAGCATCGTAAAACCACTCCATACCAAGTGGGTTATTTTCTAACATTTGAAATAATTCATAGTTACCAAGAGATAGTTACCAAGGGTTGGGGAATGCTGGATTTGTGGGATTTTTGAAGAAACATGTCAGTGCCAAGAAAGAAGATCGTTTTCTTTATATCAATCATTTTTGTATAAAAGAACAGTTTTAATGATCATTATAACTGGAATTATGATATCACAAAAAGAAGGTAATTTAATTGAGAAAATTATCAAGAACTTAAATATTTCAAATTTAGACACTAGTTTTGATTTTTGAGTTTAGGAATTTGATTATATAATCAAAAAAGAGTTAGTACATATTATCATTATCTTCAAAATTAGATCATATTTTTTCAAGAATAAAAAATATTTTTCTCATTTTTAAAAGGTCTATTGCAAGAAAAACTTATTTGAGCCTTGAGATTACTTTAAAATCAGACTTGAGCCTGTCTAAAAAGATTTCAATTGAGTTTGATCAAAAATAATATTATATCAATTTTTTTGTAACAAGGATTTACCAAAAAAGCCAAAAAATCCTTAATATATTTGCCTATTGTTCTTGCCATAAGAGTAAAATCTCAAAACTTTCCTAGAGGTTTCCTAGACTACTAAGATAATAATTATATATCAGTAATATAAAACATTTTCAGTAATTTAGCATTGTACCTGTTCGTGGGAAGCATCTGTTGCTGCTGAAGAAGCACCAAGTGCACCTGTTTCCCCTTGTGGTAGATCTAAATTAACTTCCAGCCTATAAGATAATTAATAAAGATCAAAATGTTAATTAGCCTTGAAACTGAAGAAAAACAAACCAACGTGAAACCTCTTGCAGTTATTAAACTAGTTAATTATTTAATTAATTGTTTTTCAGGAAACAAATAATAAATGTTTCAAAAAATGAAATGTAAAGAAGTAAATTCTAATAAAAACTAAATACTTTTGTTATTATTTAATATTCATATTATTCAAGGTTGATTTTACAGTTGACTTGCTTTCACTGTAAACTCAATTCTGCTTATGATCTTATTTCTGTGGTAAATTTTGCTTCTGCTACAGACTTGCTTTTGCATTTAACTTTTCTTTTAGTCAAAAATTTTCCTTGAAACTTGATATCAGTTTCTGTAGCAGTTTTTTCTTTGCATTTGATTCATGAAAACAATATTTGCAAATCATACTCAAAAAAGAGTCAAAGTTCAGCATATTGTTTAGTGATTTATTTAGGAATACGTTGTGACAGCACCAATTTTTTCAAAAGAAAGTTTTGTAAAATTTTTTTCATGCAGCTAAAATGTAGTTAAAATATCATCGCTATCATAAACTAAATAAGCCAGAAAACAATAAGTTGCAATAAGAACCTTTGTGATATATAGATTTATAAAATAGAATAACAGATTCTTTGAATTGAGCCATTAGAATTATAATTGTCAAACTTCAAAGAAGGTTATGTATTACAATAAGTAGTAGGTGAATAATATACATGAAAATCTCATACAACCTAAAATTAACTAAATAGTGCTAATAAAAAATACTTACCCGTGTTCATCTGCCACCTGCTGCATCAATGAGTCAACAGAATTCTAAAATACATTCCAAATATTAGAGCATTTTGTTAAATTTAAAATCAACTCGGAACAATAAGAGATTTTTCAACAAAATGCACGATGTATATTATATTTCAAAACAAATTTCTTCTCTTTTTGAGACTAAACATAGGATACACAAGATTTTTCAAAAAGATGTGAAATCAGCTTTTTCAGGAATAATATCTTTAATTACTTTATAAATGTTTTTTAAAAAACGGAATAGACAAATTTGGAGCTAGAGGACTGAAAAACATGGCTCATTGAATCCATGACACTATGCTAGCATTGCTAATTAGCCATTTTGCATTAATTTTTTTATTAAATGCTCCATATTGAATAAATAGTTATACCCAATTATTTTTACTGTTATTAGTACAAATATTTCATCAACAAAAAAAACGAGAAAAAAATTTTTTTATTCTTGCTCCTTGAGCAAGAAAGGTAAAGAAATTCAACAAAAAATTCTTACTTGTATTATTTTAATATTAAAAGTATATAAAAACTTACTTGTGGAACAGATAGTGTTGTAGCAGCACTCATGGTTTCATCCATTACTTGGGTTTGGACATCCAATTGCTCAAATTGTTTTTCAAATTTATCCATCATTGCTGAAACCTATGAGACATTAACTTATATATTTCAGAATCATGATAAAAGGTAACGCTTAAATAAACCTGATGTAAGAGAGTTGAGTGTGCAAGTAATGAACATACTTGAAAAAAAATTTAAAGAGACCAAAAAAAGCCCAAACTGCATAATAATTACATTTTTTTTTTTCAAAATTATTCCAAACTTAATTTACACTAGAATCATAAAAGTTTAAGGAGAGACTCCATGTATCGATAATGACCTGTTGTCTTCATATAGAAAAATAGAATCTATGCTAGACGCCTTTTTAATTTAAAAAAAATTAAATCAATCTAAACAATCCCAATAGGAGAACGAGTTCTTTTTGAAAATAAAAATAAAACAGATAAATATTAATTTCATTGTAGATAAAGTATAAAAAGTAAATAAAGAAACGAAAGATTATCTGCATTTGCCTTTATTGTACAAAAATTGACTTTTTAAAGTAAACGCAATAAACAATTACTACCTTTTCTAAATCCATACTCTTTAACGCAGAATCCATAGATTTGACGACACTACCCATCGACCCTGTCACCTTAATAAACATAAAATATACAAACATACATTTTACATTATATTACAATACTACACTTCAGTCATTTCAACTGAGTATAAAAAAGGTTTAAGCATTTAAACAAATTAAATTCTGAATTTATAAGAAAGCGTCCTCAGTGATATCTCAAACCACTGCCTTCAATGATATTGACTGATCTTTTGGCCTAATAGACCAGAAAATATCTGATATCATGAAATAATTTTAAAAAAGCCTTATCATGATTAACCCAAATACTTTTATATGCTTCATTTTCAATTCCAGGTAGCAATATTTTTTTAGACAATAAAAAACATTTTTTGCCTGGAATGTCAAAAAAGTTAGATTTTCTGTGCATTGCTTATCTTTCTATAGATTTTTAAAAATCATGTGATATTAAACAAAGCATATGTTCATTTGATAATAAACTCATAGATCAAGCCTAAATTTATACTGACAAACTTTTGACTAAAGAAATAGTGTATGATGATTTATTTACGGTTAAATGCTAATCCAATTCTCCACATAATCTCATCTTAATTATCAAAATAGTATTTTTGACCAGAAATCTTTAAATCTAAGTTTATTTCATGTAAAAACATCTGGAATTAAAAAATAAATTACCAGAAAATAAATGTTTTTGTCACAAGGTTTTGTCAATGAATTCTGTTCTTGAAGCTCAACTATAGATAATTCCACTTGCGTATCATTTTTTTGGCTTAACCAGCACATGAACACATGGAAAAATGAAACAACCATTTTTAACTTAAAGGGTGTTTTATTGATGAATTTAAGTATTTAAAAATTGTGGAAATCTGCCCACCATGAGGTCGGTTTTGCTGATGTTTATTTTTTCAGTATAAGCTTTTTTTTTCCTCCAAGAATTAAAAATTTCAGCTATAGTTAGGAGCTAAAAGCCATGAATCATGCTACTTTCTGTCTTCAAATTTAAAAAAATGGCTTCTTTGTCATCTCTGTTTGGAATGAAATTACTTTTTTTCTTTAATTAATTTTAATTGTTCATACTATTAAATATGTTTTTCCAACAACACACTTACAACCACCTGGACATGAAACATGAAAATTTTGTTGCTTTTACAACAATTGTTAATTACATAATTCACTCTAAGCCATGCAATTCCTAGAAGCACCACCCATCATCCATTCAGTTTACCACCATATTCCCGCTGAATCAGCAAAATTCTGTGAAATTTATTTGTAATTCTATTAACAATGGCAAAATTAAAAGCATGCAAAAAATTTAAAAGGTAAAAGGTTAGTCCATTCTTATAACCCTTGGGATATTTTTAAGAGAATCCACTTGTTTAAAGAGTGTTTTGACAGATGAGAAAAGGCTTTTTAATACCTTTAAGCAAAAAAATATATATCTAGAGAAAATATTATTATACATACTTTAATAAAAATATTTCATGAGCACCTTACATGAGCACCTTATAAGAACACATGTAACATGACCATTCCTGAAGATAACCTTATATAAGCACCTTATAAGAGCACGTATGTAACATGACCATGGCTGAAAATAACCTTATATGAGCACCTTATAAGAGCGCATGTAACATGACCATGGCTGAATATAACATTATATGAGTACCTTATAAGAGCACATGTAAGATGACCATGGCTGAAGACAACCTTTTATGAGTACCTTATAAGAGCACGTATGTAAGATGACCATGGCTGAAAAGCCAAAAATTGTTATTAAAATATTTCTCAAAAAATTGGGTTCAAACAGAATCATATTATAGTTAATAAAAAAATATGATGTTATATATTCATAAAGTAAATATTAAGGTACCATTAATAAAGAAATTGACAAAATTTAATCCCCATGAAATTGTTCTAAACCCTTAAGCTAGCATAGAGTCTTCTCGCCTAATGTTAGATTTTTTAAATGGCGGTAAGAAGGTTAAAATGATTAACATCTTTTCAATCTAAAAAACAGAGGTTTTGTATGTGCATTTGTTAATCGATAGATCAAGGCTTCTCTTGTTTTAATAAACAAAATTATAAAAAAATATTTTCATTGACATACAATCATTGCAATTATGGATATAACCATCATTACACCAAACAAATAAATCCCATCACTAGGCCAATTTTTTCTGTTAATCATGTCATTACACCTTTAAATGTGGTCAAACAAAGTATCACGCAAACCACTGGGAGTAAATCCGATCTACGATGAAAATATATCAGAAATAAAATAATTAAATTCTTAGCTATACTAATGCTATGATAAACAGTATTCTGGTTATTCCTTTTCAGGATTATTTGGTAATAATGACCCACATGTCTAGCAATCCATCATTTCGTTAAAAAAAAAAATAACAAACTTGTTTCATTGTAACAGCTGTTTGAACTCTTTGAGCGACAGCATCTACTCGAGATCCAAGTTTGAGAAAATGCAATGCCTAAAAAAAAAAATTAAACATATGCTTGCAAATGTAATTACTATAATTTTAAAAATATTAGTATTTGTCAACTCAGTCATCATAGTAAATAGAAAAATTAAAACAACATGTCATGAGTTATAATATTTACTGAGCGACGTTTCGACAGACAACCTGCTCCTATCATCAGGCTAGTTATAATGATTAGTCCTAGAGATTATATAGGTTTTCGTAGGCTCGAAATCGAGTGTTTTTATAATTAAATTAGTTTATTCGTTTAATAATTGATGAGACAAATTGTGTGAACTGTTGAGGAGGATTAGCTATTCGAGTGTGTTCGCGGACTGACGGGGAATGTTCATAGTGCTTGTTTCCAGATATTGGGCAAAGTGTAAGAAATTTGGTTGATATGGTTTGGTTCTTTTATGCAGTGAATGGCTTCCTTGATTTTTCGTGAGATGATTTATTGATTTATCTTCCCAATTAAATGAATGATCCTTTTTCCATGAGTGTGTTGCGATTTCGTTATTGGTGTCATGTTTTTTAACTGCGCGTTGATGTTCGGTGGTTTGATTTTTTAATGACCGTTTGGATTCCCTTATGTAGACAGATGGACAGTTTTGGCATGGAATACGGTACACGACATTGTTTTTGTGGTCTTTTTTAAGAGGGTCTTTTTGATGCGATAGTATGTTGCAAAGAGTTTGATGCGAGTAAAATGTTGTTCAAATTTTGTGTTTAGTCAATATAAGCTTTAGGGTTTAACTTAACTTTAGGACGCATGGTAAGTTCACGGAGCTGATTGGATCTTCTTTTGTTGGTTTAACGATTGGTTTAGGAGTGTCGAGCTTTTTGTGTCGATGTTCAATAAATTTTTTTGGGTAGTTGTTTGTGATAAGGACGGTTTTGAGGTGTTGGTATTCTTTGGTGAGGTCAGCTGGATTCGAAACTATTTCTTTGGCGTCGATGACGCTTTTCTTAACAGAAGTTGAGTGGCATGAAGAGAAGTTTAGATATTGATCGGTGTGTGTTGGTTTTCGGTAGATGTTGAGAGTGAGTGATTTGTCGGGATGTTGAGTTACGAGTGTGTCTAAGAATGCTATCGAATTGTTGTTTTCGTTTTGGATGGTAAAGCTTATTTGTTGATGCAGGCTGTTTAATATTTCGAAAAAGTCTTGAAGATAGATACGTTTGATAATCGCAAAGATGTCGTCAAAAAAGGGTTTCCAAACTTTGGGTCTGTGTGTTGTGGCGATGAGCGCAAGTGATTCGTGGGACTGCATGAAAATTTCAGCAACTAAGGAAGAAGTGGGTTCACCCATTGCGACGCCATTGGTCCGGCAGAGATATTTATAGGTTATAATATATAAAAATTCATATGAATATTTTGTTTAAATTTAATTTCATTTAAAACATTTTAATAAAAACCCTCTCAAACAATTTTAATTCAATTTTTTTTTAACCCTGAAAATTAAATCAGAAGTCAAAATCCTCTCTGGGAGAGACGCTTGATCATGCTTGTGCACCACACATGCTCATCAAAGCTTCAACTTGGCTTGAAATATCTAGCGTCTTGTTTCATCTTTAATATATTAAAAAAACTTAATTGTAAATCAATTTTGGCGGGCCATATATAGCCGTGTATAAATTCTATTAAGTGGATTTTTTGATGTATTAAGAACCCAATTTCTACAGTATGCTATATAAATGCCCTGCCAAGGGTGGTCGTCTCTTAATAAATTCAACTTTCGATGATCGCCATTATGGTAAATAAATTTTTAAAAAAATGTAAATAGCCCTTATCAGAACGAGTCAACTATTTCAGCAGTTGGACCATTTGTTTACATCCTTTTTTATCAAGCTGTTACAGTAAATGTAGATGTTGGACTTAATCTGTGTTTATTAAAGACATTTCAGACGATTACACACCACCAAAAAATTTTTTAGTTGAAGTAAGTTTTACTAATTGTGTTAGATGTTTTTTATTTTATAAAAATATTAGATCACATGTCTGTTATTGTGATAAATTTTGATCAGTCTTTTGCAACAATTCTGATAACCCAATTAAAATAAGTATTTTTTGTTTATTTTTTCACAAGAAAGTGCTGAGGTAAGTATGAACAATATAATATAGACTCAATTAAATGTGCTATATAGTATCAGGCAGTTGTGATTTCACAAAAATGGGTTGACAAGTTCAATGAGTTGTTTGTTACACACTGTTATATATATTGTTTTTATTTTGAGAAAACGAAAACCAATAAGTGGGATGCTGCATAGAAAATAAATACTAAATATTATGCAATGAATATATTGCATGATTATTAGTGCTGTTATTTATTGTCTATTTTGACCCTCTCCTGTTGTAGAACCAAACAAAACTCTTGATTAAGCACCTAAAGTAGAATAGTATATTATAGTTAAATAAAAGTGACTACAATTATTTTGATTATTTTGGATTTTAAATATAGCCCACAAATTTTTATATGTACAATATTACAAATGCTTGATTATTTTGTAATATCACTGATGTTAAATGTGCTGACATAGCAATTTTTTGTAATTTTATATTTTGAGATCGCAATAAAAGCGATTTGCGATCCCTCAGTTCGACCCCTGAATCATTTAAACAAACACTACGTTGTTTTAAAAGTATTTATAAAAAATTTTTGATTTAGTGCTCGATTCCAGCGCCTTGACAATCAACAAAGCTCTTTTTTTACAGGATCTTCATTCTTTTCTCAAAGAGCCCTGAATACAGTCCAAGCAAAGCTGAAATATTTAAACCATTCTTTTTTTAAAGGTATCAAATTTTTTTAATCCAATAAAAAAAAAAAAAATGAAAGAAGTGCAAAGAACACCTGCACTTTAAAAAAAAAAAAAAAAAAAAAACGATTCAGCAGACAATATTCCATACATATTGTTGTTTTGGAGGAATAAAACTTGCCAACATCTTACATCCTTCTTATAAAATATTCTCTTTTCAAAAAACCTCATTAAAATTCATCGCTCACTTAGAAATTAAGAATTAGGTGCATGAAAATAAAGGTATTGCATCAAGATAGTAAGAAAAAAACAAAATATCAATGCAATGGAAGAGAATAAAAACTTTGTCCATCAAAAAAGTGCTCAATTAAGCATAAATATTCAAAGTAAGAATTAAAAACTTGTTATTTTTATTATCCAAAAGGTTATATCCTAGATTACTTGCTGTTATAAGCTAATAATGTAACAGGTAATTTACTAGACAATACTATAGCTTAGAACCAGTATGTGGACATAATATATAATCAGCCTCATAAAGAATCCTTTTATAAAAAAGTTAAAACCGTACAATATAATGCTTGCTTTGCAAAAACCGGAGCTATAAGGGGAACATAAAGAGATAAACTTTACCAAGAGCTTGGCTTGGAGATCTTACATGATAGACGTTGGCACAGTAGGTTAATTTTATTCTGTAATATAGTGAGGGGTAATGCTCCTCAATGTTTACCTAAATTTTTACCCACGATTGTTCATTTGCATAATGTTAGTTTTTCTACTAATTTTTTTAATGTTCTTTCTCTCATAACAACTATTTTAGTAACTCGTTTTGTCCTTTTTCTACAAAGTAATAGAACAAACTGGATACCGTAATAAGGCAATTAAATTCCGTCTCACAATTTAAGAAATCCCTACTCTATTTCATTCGTCCCAAGCAAATGACCGTTTTTAATATATTGGATTGTTGTTGTTTAATGCTTCTCACTCATTTAATTGTGGCTTTAGTTATCCTAAAAGAACATAACTATTGGCATAACTTTGCTCACACTCTTGTTTATTTTTGTAATGGTGGAATCTTTGAGTCTGAAACAGCTGAAAATTTCATCTTACGTTGTCCTTTGTTTACTCAAAATAGACAACATTCTTGAATTAATTGGAAGTATATTAAATCTCTCTGATGCTAAAATATTGCATGTTACTATATGGTAATAAAAAGTTTGACTTGGACATTAACCTTTTGATTCTTAAAGAGTCTATCTCATTTCTTAAAGCATCATTTGCTTACCTCGTTTTTTTTTTACCGTTTTTTTGTAAAATTTTTTCCCATTTGTCTTTTTTTTACTGCTAGTTAGGTTTGTCTAACACCAAATATGTATTGTTTAAAGTTTTTTTTTTTTTTTTTTTATTTTGTCCATGTCTTTTGTAATTTCGTGTGTTATTTCATAGAAAATAACAGAAAAAGAAAGTTGCCCATTAGATATTTGAGTGACATAAAAGAATTGAGGTAAGAAAAAAAAAAACAAAAACAGTACCAACAAACAATGTGTCTTGAGGGGAAAATGACAATCGAAGAAAATGCAGTAATTAACAAGGTTCATGGCCAGGTTCATGGGACGCAAATATTATTACGGAAGCTTAGTATATTATTTTGGAATATCTACTTAATCAGCAAATCATTTACTTACTAAACTAAAATTTAAAACAATGAATATTTTGGAAACATTTGTTGAATTCATAAAAGCAATGCAGAAGTAAAAACACGCAAAATAGTAAATTTGCTCAGAACAAAGCAACAAGGAAAACTTTATTTTGATATTTCTCAAAGCAGAGGAGAACGGGATTGATTTAAATTTTGTCTAGTGGCACTGCACGTCTGTGAACACATTCAATTTTAGGGTTTAGGATATGTAGAGAAAGCGATGACACGACTTTATTGACAACCTGCGTGTAGAGAACTTCTTTTGTATCGTTTTCCAAATCATCAATTCTAACGGATAGACCCTAGTTTTGTATCTCATTTTCCCTTGTACGTTATTCTTTTTTTGAAATTATTAAAGTAAGTATTGATATATTTTTACCGATGATTTTGAACTTTTCCTTAAAGGAAGCTTGAGTTTCAATAAGTTAAGCTTCAAAAACATATTTTAGTTGATGTATCAACGTGCTGATATCTTCCATTTTTGCTCGCATGGTTTCAGTAGTAGTTTAGTATCATACATTAGCTAATGTTGGTTTATTGTTAAATTTTAGTTAAGCGTCAGAACGTTTTTAAACATAAGATGAAGGAAACATTTTTATAGCTCTCTGGATATAGCTCGCAGACCTAATAAATATAGACTATAATTCTTTAAAAAATACTTACTTGCTTGCTTGTTTGCTTGCTTAAATACTTACTTACTTGCTTGCTTGCTTACTTACTTACTTACTTAATATCAGGCAGTCATTATTAAAATAATCAAAACAAAATTAAACTTTGTTGTCAGTGATATTGCTAATTTTTTTGCACAGTTTAAATAAATCATCCCCAATATCTTACAAATTATTGACTTTTGTAGTTTTCTATAATCTACATACAATTTTTAGACTTCCTTGGCTTTATATCTTGTGTGTTTAATGGAAAGAATAGAAATTGAAAACAGTATTTTGACATTAAATTAAAAGCTGGGTTGACTGAATTTACAGCAATAAGAATCATGAACAGAGAACATCCCTCTATCACCAAGGATTACCCTAAATTGTTCCAAACTGGTAGAAAACCTTTAAAATTCTCGAAAGTTTATACAACTAACAATGATACAAACTTTTATAACACTTTTCATGGAAGCAAAATTGAGGATGGGGATAACTTTGCCTTTTAATTGTGCAAACCGTTGTGAAGTCATGATCAAGAGGTTATGAAGAAAGCTACAGGCTGCTTAACTGTATCAGGCTGTATAAAATGGATCTTAAAAACCAGAGACCATCCAAAAACCTAATGTAGACGAAAAGCTGATCCAAAACATATTCTTAATTGATGAAAGTTACCATATTTGAATTACTCTTTGGGAAGATTTGCTTTCTGAATTTCAGAAGTTATAAAAGTGTATAAATTTAGAGACGTAAATGCTAAAGATTACTTTGGTGTAAAATTATTATTATTATAAATACTATTATTAAATTATTATTTCACTTACCAAAGTCAACGTATTGAAAAAGTCTGATGAGCTTGAATGGGACAATGTTGATATTAAATTTTATGAGAATAAGGAAACAAGAGTGCAAGAAAAAATATACAAAAAACTCTGCTGTCCTAAAATTTTAAATGCAAATCCTGAACTATTTCCTGCTTGTTCAAATGCTTTATGTCAGAATAAGGTAACTCTTGTTCCAGGAGAACGTATTGTTCGTTGTAATCGAAAAATGAAACCGAAAACCTGATTATGTATTTTTGAATGTGTTGTAGAGTTTAGTAAAATTACTACGACACTACCTTTGACAGTCTTTAATGACTTTAATCTTGATAAAAACGCAGTAGTTTCCTACAAAAACAACCTAGACACTTTGGTGGAGATTTTGTACTTGGAAAAAGTCAGCTTCCAGTGAAATAACCAAAAGGTTATAACAAATATGACCGATCATTAACATTTAACTCTCAAAACAAAAAAAGTTTTTGTTTGGTTTATATTTCTCCCAGTCAGACTAAATACCAGTACTTATTTAGTATCTTTTAATTCATTATTTTATTTATTTGAAGAAAAAAAAAACAGTCAAATCATTTTCAAATTTTTGTTCTTTTTTTTACATGTTGATTATTTTAATTTGATGGGACATTATGTGGGCTTACTTTACATAGGCGTATAAACGTCTTGTCAAATTCATTAAACTTTGGCGGGAATTAGATGTGACAGTTTTAGACAAAAACCACTGCCAACTCAGCTTCAAACAAACCTACTGCTATCGCTCAAAGCCATTCGGCTTTTTGTTGTGTTTAAAAAGCTTCTGTTTTAATTATTCCCTCTTCTATCAGTAATCACCCCAGGGGCTGAAACAAAAATTTAGGGGAAAGCTATTGATTTTAAGATATGCTTTTTATCAAAATATATTATAGCATTTATTTAAGGTGAAAAGTTATATATTTGAATAAAAAATGACACATATAAAATTTTTGGGTCTAATCAGTTTTAAAAAGGATGTTAGAATTAGAACCTGATGCAATTGTAATGCTTTTAATAGCCTACGGATTTAAGGTGGTCAATTTTCGCACACTTCCAATTTAAAAATTTAGTATGAAAAACATACACTTTAAAAGGCTGAAATTTTTGTAGGAAGAAAATGTTGCAGGCTTTTAATTTCTTATTGTAAAAAAATCATCAATATTTTTGGGTCAATGTTATATTTTGCATCTATAAACGTTTTTTTGTAGTTACTTTGAGAAAGGTATCTCAAATAGCATTTAATCAGATCACTGATTATCTTAGATTTAACAGTTGTAAAATCTTATATATAATTGACTAAAATTGAATTTTTCAACGATAGTCTGACATTAAATTCCTAACTTTTAAAAAAATCCTAAAGCGTGACAATAAAATCTCAAGCTAGGCATCATTAAAGAACCTTATTATGATTGTTTTTCAGCATTGATTTTGCATTTTAAAATCAATATTGTGCTAGAATGTAGTAAATATAAATTTAATAGTTCTAAAAAACAAAATTATTGCAAACATATACCGACAGGTATTTCAAGATCAAATAGGAGGGAGTTCTTCAGTAGTGTGCAGCTTCTTGTTGTAGTTACAGAGCAATGGTCATTACAAACAGTTAAAAACTATGACTAAATAATGACCAGGAAAAATTACGCAATACACTTTTTCAAATATTAAAAATGAAATAAAAAAAAAAAGATTTAAGAACGGTCTTAGCAGGAAGAAAAATACATATGCACAGGGAAATAGCAACAATTTTCATATTAATGCAACTAAATAATAAAACAACAAAATCTAAATAAGTTCAAGCATGATAAATAATAAAAAACAGCAAAAAAAAAAAAAAAAAAAAAAAAAAACTTAACCAGTTAACTACTTTGTGCAAACAAACATGTGAAAACTCAAGCCTAAAGTTAAACATATTTTTAATCATAAAATCAAACCATGTCTTTTTAAACATGTATAGTGATTAAAAATTTCTATAAGCTGTTTTTATTTCAAGGGGTAGAATGTTCCAGGAATATATGCAATCGATAGTTAATAGATCTGAGTCGATAAGCTAGGGTGCGATTAACAGGGACAGTTAGGTTTTGATGGTTAACTGACGGTAGATTATGTTGGCAATGGTCTCGGTTAAAACAAAAATCATTAAAAGCAGAAGGATGATTTTTATGTTATTGATTCTATACAAAAACACAATTTTGAAACTTGACTAAATTAATAAATTTTAATAAGTTGGAGATAAGATAGTAAACTATAAAATAGTTTGTAGTCCAACCATCCAGTATAATATCCTTCATTATTCTTTACATGTTTTTTTTCCCCGATTTAATTACAGTAAAACAGTTTGTTCACTTTTCAATTCTGTGTGAAAAATTCAACAAATAAATGCATAGGTGCACATACAGAGGAGAAGAGTTTACATTAAAGTGTCTAAACAGGTGATGAGTTTCTGAATTGTTTCACACTTATTATAAAATCTAAAACAATAAATTCAAAAAACATTCTTGATGAAAGTCAATCAACGGCCCTCAAACATTATTTGCAAAGTTTTTTCTTTAGAAATACTAAAGTTTTTATGAAGGAAAAACTCTATTTGGGCTTATTTGGGTCCAGTATCAAAAAAAAAAAAAATTCTTTTTTAAATCTAAAATCATTGGATTATTAGCCCTACGACTTCATAAAAAATTTTAGAAAGTATTAAAGAACAAATTTTGAGATAAACGTTGGACAGACAGATGAATAAACAGGCAGATAGACAGACGAATTGATGGGTAGATAGATATGCGTGAACTTAAAGGAGGCTTTGCATTAATCTTTAAAAGATTAATTTTTATTATGCCACTATAAACAGTTTCCATTATAAGAGTTCAAAATCCATCAATATATAATTTTCTTACTAGAAAAGAACTCATTTGCAGTATGTTTCCAATTAATGTACCTTCTTACAGGTAAAAATGAATTTACAGATTTCTTTGCTTTGAGTCTGTGAAACTTAGTACAGTTTTAAAAAAATAGGTCGGTTAAAAAGTTCAAAAAAGTTTGAAAAAGGAGCTTGTCTATCTTGTGATTTTCCGAGAGATAAACAGGGCCCAAACACCTATAATAATAGTAATAATAATATAATAATAGGGGGAATAATGGGTGATCGCTTATAATTGAAAGTTTGAAAATTTTATAGAAATTTTGATTTATTTTTATAGAAATATTGATGTATTTATAGAATATATATAAAAAACTGCATACTTGACTCTTTTGTCGTATTGAATTTTCAGCATGTATTCTAGCTCCATCTATGTTACCTTTTTGTATTGCCTGAAATAAATAAATAAATATAAAACCGCAAAGAAACAAAATTGAGGAGTTGTGCAAATATGGTATCGTACTCATTTTTAAATCGCACATCAGTTATTTTTTTCCTACATACGACCACGTACTCGTCAAAAAACTTTTTGAGTCCTGCCGCCACGTGAAAAATAGTGTAAATCACCCTTAATAGGAGAAATTTTGGCTTTTTATTTTTATTATTTTATTAACCGACGGACTCTAATGTGAACAGCAAGAAATTCCGTAAAACACCGAACAAAATTGGTCTCACCTTATGGAAATATAAATAGACTTTTGAAAATATTCAGTGATATATCAAAGAGATTAAATAATAGATATTAACTCAATGTACAAGTATTTAACTTTAAAACCATACTTCATACAAAAAAAAAAAAAAAAAAACAGAACGAATGATAAGAGCATTGGCCTTTTTTATAACTTTTTGAATATAAACTGCAAAAGAGTAATAAAATCTGAATGGCCTTTATATTTTATTTTAAAAAGCAAGATAAAATTTAAAAAGAATCTTCTTAACCCTATGCACACCATAGACAAAATTATAATGCATAACCTATTGACAACTCCTTTTATAGCAAAACAAAAAAAATAATAAATAAATAAAATAACAAAACCTCTCTTTATACTATTGGTCATATCTTCTGTTATATTAAAGTGTGGAAGTTTTTTTAGCTGATACCCTTTCTTACCTATTTAAAAAAAATAACACTAAGCAGTGCAAGTTTGGACCCACGCTATTTAAAAACGAAAATAACAAGCAATGAAAGTTTAGAATCACCATATTAAAAAACGAAGAGAAAATTTTTTTTTGCCTAATTTACTCCAAACTCGGGCTGACAAGAAATACATTATTGTAACATCATTTGCCTAAATAATCCAAACAAAACTTCAAAATAAAAAATTTAGAAAATAAATGATGGATTTCAAAGGTGACAAAAATGACTCTTTTGCCTCGCTTATTATTATATTAAAACAAATTTTAAAAATTATAATTAAAATATTAAAATATACAATGAGCAGATTTTATTCAGAAAACAACTGAAAAATAAAAGTTTTTGGTCTTTTTTGTTGCCATTTAACCAAATATCAGACTAGCAAGAATTTCATTGTAAATTTTGGCTCTGTCATATTTTTGGCCTTACAAACCCTGAACTTCATGCAAAAAATTAATCAGTCGATCTCAAGAAAACTTATTTACACAGATTTTAGCTACAAAAATTTTCGAGAAAATCTGGGACAGGTAACTGATTTCATTTCCTTGACATCTAACTTATGCACAAAATCTAAAAAATAAGTTAATGAGTAGATTAAGAAAAAAATCAAAAATATAGATTTTTGGTCTATTTTGCCTCATTTCACTCAAAATCTGACTAATCAGATGTTTTGGTCATGTCATTTAACTTATTAAACCTTAATTTATTGCCAAAATTTCTTTTAAAAAAAGATCGATTCTATGCAAATGTGTGTTATTGAGGTACCTATTTTTCTAGGTATATGTATGATAACCAAATAAAAAAAGCCATAAAAATAGACATTTAAATAAAATGATCCAAAAACATCCAACATCAGGTCCTGATAAGGCTGCAAATTTTGGCAAAGAGTGAACAGTGTCTCCAAGTACAACATCCTTATTTATCTATTATTAGTACTAAAGCCATGAGTGACGTCTTCAGTAATTTGTGAACTTTGCAAGCGATAAAATATCATATTATACTTTTTTATTACATGACAACACCAAAAAAGTCCGAGATAACAAGCAAAGGGTTATTTTTTTTTTGTCAAATTATGCTAAATTGTTCTCTGTTAAAATGTTGATATTAAATGAAAGTATTTTACTTTTTTTTTTCAAAAAAATCTAAATTACTAATATTGGAAAAACAAAAATTCTTGCTCCTAATCTAATCTGGGTAAAAGAGGCAAAAATCGTTATTTTTTAACATAACAAAAAACTTCTTTCATTACTTTTCAAGCTCTTCAAGATGAGATTTTGACCCTTTAGATCAAAAAACTCACTAACTAATGGAATCAAATTACTATGTTGTTGAATCATTTTTTCAAAAATTGCTTATGTTATCTTGCAAAATTGAAAAAATAACATTCATAAACTTTTTTCAGGAAAATTGATTTTCAATAAAAAAATCACCAGTACAGCTTTTTGTAATATAGAGATAGAAAAAAAACTAAAAAAAAAAAAAAAACTGCACCTTTTTCAACTTTAATTTTTCAGCTTTTTCTTCTTTTTCACATTTTTTAGAGCTTCTTTCTAAGTTCTTTGCAGCAAACTAGATGGAATAAGAACAAAAGATCATTAATAAAACAAACATTTTTTTCAAAACATGTACTTTGAAGTTATATAAAATTTTATACTTAAGCTAGTTAAATCATTTAAAAGCTAAGTTGTTCTGATGATTTCAAGCAGTCTCAGAAATCTTCTTACTAGAAATCCTAACTGAAATCTTTCATTATTTTGTTAGTTTTAAAAGTAGCCAAAAGAATATTTTGGCCAATTTACATTTGGTGGATACAACTTGATGTAGGCTAATTTATTTCCAAATGGAAAGACTAATATAAAATAAAAAAATTCAGACCTAATCAGTCTCTTACTAGAGGATTTTATATATAAACTTAATAAATTTATATTATTAAATATAAAACTTACTTTTAAATTGAATAATTGTTCTAATTTTGTTAGTTAAGGGTATAATAGAGCAAGTACAGCAATAGAACATAAAAAATATAAACAAATTTTTTTAAATTATTGCTCAGTAATAACAAGAAAGCAGTCTTCTAATAAAGAACAGTGCGCTTGTGCAGGTAGGCTATCAGGCAAATAAATTTGCTCATGCTGTAGATAGCGTGGACAAGATGACAAAATAAAAACTTTTAAATGGGAGGGGTTAAAAAATAGTGGTAAAAATTATAAGTTTTTAAAATCTTATTGAGAAGCATATTTTTTTCGTTTACTGCACTGCAGGTGTGTTTGTTTTACTCAAAGAACAACTAATAGATTGATGGGAAATCGAAAGTTTTTTTTTCAGTAAAAACGCAAGCATAAATTTAATTATATTTCATCGTTACATATGCCTCTCCCCTCTACTTGTATTAGAGATAGGTCATACGTTTTACATGTGCTAAGTCTCAGGTCATCTTTTAATAAGCTTTTTTTTCATTATTATGGCAAATAAATAAAAAATAATAACAATACAACTTGCCACAACAGATCACCTCACATATCCCCTAGTATAAAAAGGAAGAGGCAATTATTTCGATTAACCACATTTAAGGCTGTTAAATAATTATGGTAACATCTTAATTCATAGAAATGCGACATTAATTCTAGATATCAAAATCTCATTAAATAAAAAAATAATTATGTTTAAAAAAAAAGTCTAATCTACTAATCATGCGTGTATTAATTCTTCAAAAAAACCAATTTATAATATCAAAATGATCTCTGAAAAAGTTTTGTTTAGGTGAAACCAATTTAATTTCTCATTCTGTGGGTGAACTGGCAATAAATTTAGTGTCAGCTGGTCGACATATTTAAAATAATTATAAATCAAAAAATAATGTTCACTAATAATTATTGATAACACATTTTTGCCCATAAATTTGTCTTTCAGAAGCTCCTTGGTAAAGTATTAGATAACAAAAACAAAAAAATATACATGTAGAATATGCTACATATAGTCTACAAAAGAAACTGTAATATTTTACTAAAGTTTAAATTATTTTCTCAAAGATAAAGGAAAATAATTTAACAAGAAATTATATTGGTCTCACCTTATTTGAAAAAAAAAAAGGATTTTCAAACAATAGAATTATCGAACCATGAAAAATGCAACTCTTCTAAGAACATGAAGGCTCACTTTAAGTTACAAAGAAAAACTTTATTACTTAAATTATAAAAATATGCGTTGTAAAAAAAAATAAATATATATTATATTAACATATGCAAGACATAGTAAAACTTTAAATATATTTAATAAGTAACAATTGCCCGTGCAGTCATCACGCAGGCAGTACTTTTTAATTAAGAAGCAATAAGATATTTTCTATAACAACCACTACAATTTAATAATTTAAAATAAAAAAATAATATGCTATAAATAAAATAACTAACGATTGAAATAGACTGAGATACTCAACAGAATCCTTACCAAAGGAGTGACACCTAAAAAACTAAATTAAAATGATTTTATTGATTAAACCCAGGATGTTTACACAGAGAATTCAACAATAATTAAACACAATGAAGATATGAAAATAGAAGGATTTAATTAAAAAAAAAAAAAAAAAAATTTTGGGCAATCGTATATGGAAGCAAAGCATTATAAATACACTAAACATAAACATAATTTAACACCACAAGCAGCTCATTATCTAAATCGACATTTAAATGTGACATTGTGAAATTAAAGTTGAGCCTTGACGCCTTGTTTGTCCAAAGTGACGTTCAGGCAAACCTAACAGACTGATGGGAAGCCAGTTTAGGGTTCCGGTCATAATGCAATCCGCCTTTAACCATGCCAAAAGAGAAAATTTTGACAATATACTTGAAATCTTAATATACAATACAATACTGAAAAAAAGTCTGCACCACTGTGGAATTACTTTCTTAAATACAAAAATGAACATATTTAAATAAAAAAATTCTATATGAAAGTACGAAAAAAAAAAATCGTGCAAGCCTGATGATAAATATTAACACTTGCCTGCGCAGGCACTACTTTTTTTTAATTAGAACACTGAGAAAACTGGTGTTTTTTATCTGCAAAGAAAACTAAAATCATTAAAATTCAACAAGGATACCTAATTGAGACTTAGTATATCATAAAGATAGATTCTTCAGTTTCTGACATTTTTTTTAGTTTTTTTCTTTGGCTATATTTAATAATAATAGTATTAAAATGAAATACTTAATAAAATTACAGAATATTTTATGCCAATGCAATTCTTCAAGCTATTAATGATGTATTAATGATGAAATATTGCAAAACCTTTTATCTATGCATCTAATGAAAAATCTTGTAACATTAATTACATAAATTTACAAACTAAAATTAACAAATTACTTGTGGTGTAATAAGTAAATATACTCTAGAGTGCTCAAATTATAAAAAGGATATATATACAGAGGGCCCAAAAATTACAGGTAAATTGTTCATAAAAATCTTTTTCCCTGTTAAAAAACTTTTGCATACCATTACTCATATATTTTTTTGTCCAGTTACAAAAAAAGATTTTTTAAATATGTCTTGTGGTGTTACTTTGATATCATAAATTATAATTAGTCAGTTCGAGAGCAATACCGCATGAACTATTAAGTTGCATGTCCAAAACTTTCAGGAAATTTGTTATCTAATAGCAAGGTATGAAAATTAACACCTTTATTTAATAAATTTTAGGTAAATAAAATGCAAAAAGCAGAATGAATTAAAAGATAATGTCACAAATTAATTTTCTAGGCTAGCAGCCTCTCACTTAGGACATAAAAAAGAGAAGACTAAACCATTATTGTTTACCGAGTTCAAACAACGAAAACAAAGAAAACCACACAAATTGTACAATAAAACACCAATAAAAATCTCTTCAAATCCATAAATATTTGAAAAGATACTTTCTAGGTTGTTACCACCACCAAACATTGCTATCAAATATTCTAAACTAAAAAATAATTTATATATAAATATACGTCAAATTCAGGCAGTGCTAGTAAGTTCATTTAAACCAATTCTTCTTAAGGTCATGGTTTTATCTATAAAATGACTTTGCACTTAACATCTTGGATTAAATGTTGCCTAAAAATTTGTTATATCCTAGACAAACATTGGTACAAATTTATCCTATAGCTTGGATACCTTTTCGATCAATACTTCCACTGCATTTTTAGAATTTCGTATTCCTTCTACCTTTACTTCTTTTGTCAAAATAGCTATTATAATGATTGTTTATGACTCTATGAAATTATTACTCCTGCCTGCTATTTCAAACTTCTTTAAAAAAATGAGAGAGAGATCGTATAATTTTTTAAATATTGGCCCAACAATTAGCTTCAAGCTATTTATTTCAGAAGGTTCCCACAGGTTTGGTTCTGGCGTACTTAGAGCTCCCATTTCAACTTATGGTAAATAACCACTTGACCAGACAATCATAAACTTAATGCACCAAATAAAATGCTACTCATTTCACTAAGTGGGAAATACCCTGACTTGAACCCAGAACCTTATGGTTGTGAGTCAGATATGTTACCAACTAAATTTCTGTTTCTTTTTGTGTTTTTAGGCTAAGGGGTACCGGCAGGTTCAGGGTAGGGGGCTATTGTTCTCGTTGTTTAATTTATAAGCTTTTACACATTCAAGTTCTATGTCACATTCAGTATTTTTTGAGTTTTTTCACTAAGTACATATATACTTCCACTTAAATCCAATAGCAATATAGGTGGCACTATATATACTATCTTTCTTCTTCTTTTTATCTATATTTTATTTCTTTATGTTTGTTTGGAAGTGTGGATATTTTAGTTTATTGAAACAACGAAACAACAAGCTAACATGATATTCGTATTGTTGATAATAGATAATCTACTTGCAGGGCCATCACTAGATTAGTCTTACTATAAGACGGTCATTATCTCAAGTGTTTTACAGGGTACACTGCTTTTCATTTTGATTGCCTTTCACACATTTGTTTTTTGTCTTGGTTTCCCAAATTTACCATGTTGCTTTTGTTAAATAATGCTTTAGAGCATATATAAAACGTAAATAATGGGTTTTTCAATTATTATATAACAAGATTTTTCAATTAATATTTAACAATAAAGTTTACATATTTAAGAGTCTATTCCTAGAACCTTTTTCAAACCTAAAAATTAAAATAATAACATCAACTCTTCAGACTAACAAATTCCTTCAAAGTAATAAATAAATCTGCAAAATATTACAACTGAACTCGCTTTTTTCTTCAAGTAAATTTAAAGCTAAAATTTTTTGATCATATATGGCCCAAAGCTTATTTATAAAAAACTGCAAATATATGCTCTTTTTTTTAATTTGGAAGGTTATATTCGGATTGCATAGAACGGCAATTCACCATCATATTTCTATATTTATATTTTAGCACACTTATAATATAAGTAATAAAGGGAATTACGGCAAAAAATAAGAACAGTTGGGACAGAATAGACAAAGACATATTTTCAAAATTGGTTCTGAGGAACATTATTATTTTTCTCAAGAACCAAGTATTAGGAGCCTGGGAAAAAAATTATGACATCATTTAGCTATGACGTAATTATGGTTTTCCTATGTTTTATTTGCTAGAACAGATGATTATTTTTTTTTAGTATTTTACTCATGTTATGTTTAACTTGCTGTTTTTCATAAAATAAACTCGCACACAAAGAGAGAGAGATTTTATGTTGTTAACTGGCAGTATTTTTTAATATAATAATATTATAAAACTAGAGAAATTTGGTACCGATATTAGTTATATTTCTTTTAACTTCCAAGATATATATAATTGAAATGAAAAGAGATGAGCTACTAGCTAGGTAGATAATTAAAAGTCTAATCTATGGAAACAGAGAACGGAAACTCTAATAGTAAGATTTTGTTTTTTCGCTAAAAGTTTTTTTTGTTAGTTACTACGATTTAAAGATATTTTAATTTTGCAGCTTGCACAAACATCAAACATGGACTTGGCTTTTGTTGGTTTTGAAAGGGGTCAAGGGAAAAGTTTGGGCACACAATTTGGCCATGGTTAAAATTAAAATTCAGATAAAATATTCAAAATTTGCAGCAAAGGTGGGCTTACACCTCTGACGGTATTCGCTAGTGTAAATCCAAGTTTCAATTTGCCTTTTCTCTACTGCCATGTTGAAAATATGTTTGTGTTCGGAAACGGCAAATTCCACAACTGTATTCGATCAAATGCAAACTTGAGGTAAAGAATGAAAAGAAAAGTTAAAGAAAGTTTACTTAAGCTTTCAATTTGAGATTATGTTAATGGTAATTTTAAGACAGGGGAAAGTTGTTAGGAACCTAAATAAGTAGCCAAATTTTACGCCCAACTTTTCCCCTGATCCATTTTAGATAGATTTTTATATCTGCCAATAAGGATAACTCATCAAACTTCAAATTTTTATTTGCGTCATCAGATATCTGGCAAAGATACTGCGCCTTTTCCAATTCCGATTTCTGAATTTCTGAATCCTATTTTTATAACACACAAGAACGACTTATTCTAGTCTAGTTTTCAGATGAAATAATTGCTATAATAATCTTTAATTGCTGAAACAAAAACTTTTGCGCTTTAGATTAATTTACTTATTAATGATTATAACAGGACATATTTATTTCGAAATTTTCAAAATAATTTGATTTGATTTGTAACTTTCAGAGACAGACTGGACGTTGTGTATTATTTGTCAAGCTTCAACGTTTTGCTTTTCTGTTTTGTTTTTCCAAGAACAGGAATTTGTGCAAAACAATATATTTAGCGCAGCTTCCGTTCGAGATAAAAAAAAAAATCTCACTTGGCCGTTAAATCGGCAACAAAGATAATAACTTGAAATAGAGTAACACTTAGCATGTCTGACAAGATATCGTAATAAATAAAGATCAGCAGTCTGAGAAAAACATAGTTCAACCAGTTCAGTTTCTGAAAATGCAAATGACAAGCTTTTGTTGAATTAATAGGTCACATTGAAGACAAAATTGAAGATAGTATTAATTTGTTTACGTTTAAAGAGCTGCGAATAATTTACGAAAATAAAATTAAAGAGCTAGGATAAGATATAAAAGAAGTTAACAACGTAGTATTTAAAGAAATTATTTTTTTTAAATATTGTACGGAGTCCAAGAACAATCAAGAGCAAAATAATAGTTTTCCGTTAAGGAGTGAAGGAACTTTTGGCCGAAGCATTAAATAAATGAGACTTCCATGAAGATGAAATTTTGTTTGCTAAATTCGCAAAATTATCCAGATGTGAGCTATTCGAAAATGATATCACATTTAATGGCTCCTTTAATGAAAACAGTCAAGATATTCTACCAATGATTCAACAGTTGATTTCAATGATACTATACGGACCAACTATTCGAGGTGATTTACCGCTTTCTCAACATAGAAAAACAATATCATAACTCATACTACATAATTGGAAAAAAAGACAACAGAAAATTCCAAATACATTGAAATTCATTTCAAAGAGAACCATCTGTTCCAGTTTACGTGGGATTGAACATACACACAGCAACAAGAAGCAAAAACATTATTGAGACGTTAGATACTAGATTTGAGCATATCATTTAAACGTGTGGTTGAAATTGAATACTTTTTAGCACAAAACGTATGCGAACAGTTTAATAAAAACAACATAGTATGCTCAGCTTCTCTCAGAAAAGAAATAGTTACAGCTGGGACTTTAGACAATATCGATCATAACCCGTCCTCAACTACTTCGTCTGGTTGGCTACATGGTACAACTATAAGTGTAATTCAACACCCAAGTATCAACAACGAAAATGTTAAACAAAATTTTGAATTCTATACTAACCTTGTTTCAAATAATATAGAGTTACCAGAAAGCTACACAATATTTCCAGCAACATCAATAAGCCCTCATTCCATATCAGTTCCATCTGAAAATGTTACAAATATAGCTGAAACTCTTTCGAAAGCTATTAATGAAGAAAATCAGTGGTTATCAAAAACAAATCAAATAATAGTTAGCAGCATCAAAACTGATAATAATTTTTCTTGGGCTGCATATCACGCTAAGCAGGTATCAACTGTTTTTAATCCACCTGCAGTTATTGCATTGCTTCCTCTATTTTTAGAAAAAGCGGATTCACCTGCTATGATAAAACATGGTATGATGCTATTAAAAAACTTAGCACTTAAAAATGAATCCTTCAAGGTGTTAATTCCACGAGAACTTGCTTTTGAAAAATTGAATTCTGAAATGTTAAAACATTCAACATTTTGGTTCTGGGACTTTATTATTCGCATGCAAACAACAATTCTTATACTTATAAGTGCTCACAGGGAAAACAATTTAAACTAGTACGTAGAAATACTAGATGAACTTATGAAACTTTTTTTTATTTTAGACCACCCTAACTACATTCGATGGGGGTCGATTCATGTTAGAAACTTGAAATCTTTTTCAACTGAAATGAAAAATGTATTGTCGCAGGCCTGGGTTGTTCTGAAAACAAAACATGCCAAAGTAAAAGGAAGAGGTTGAAAATTTGGGTTGACCAAAAATCCAACAGCATTAAAAAAACGGATAATTGCAGGACTAGAGAAAAAACGGTTATTTACAGAAGTTGAAGTTAATTTCATAGGAGACCCAAACAATGATAATGATTTTCGACATAACGAGCAAACATCTCAATACAAAGTACTTTTGAAAAGGAAATAATTAGCATAACAAAAGCATTTCGTGAGTATAGTAACCCATTCTTAGATTTTGGACAAAATATTATTGTTTTACACATAAGAGACTGCTTAAACGAATCGTCTGTTTCATCTTTAAAAAGATCGAAGAAACTGGAAAAAAACTATGTCAAGAATATCAAACCAATTTACACAAAGATGGAATGTCAATCCACAACCCTATTACACAAAAATTAAACCTATTAAAAAAATTAATATCGTTTAAAAAAATCGCAAGGAACAAAAACGCATGTTCGAAAAAACTCGATGTATTGAAAAATGATGTTGAGATGTTCGGAAGACTTTACATTGCTAATCAATTTATGGATGGTGATCCTTCAATATTCTTTAGTCACGAAAATCAACTTCACCCTCCATCATTGTCAGATGGGGGTAAACATAAAAGTTGTAAAAAATCAGATATTATTAGTTGTATACAATTATCTATAGTTTTAACTCTTGAAAATAACTATATTAAATATAAAATACTTGATGGAGAGCCCTTTTTCATATATTAAAACCAACCTTCGTAAAAACTTTCGAAGATTATGCAAATATCATATTCATACCATTTGTGAATTAAAATCAGTTAACCGTATCGATATTGTTTGGAATAAAGATGTTAATAACAGTTTAAAAGAGTCAACACATCAAAAGCGTGGATCAGGTATTAGACAAGTTAACCCATAGGCAAAAATACCAGATAATTAGTATGATTTTTTACGAAATCCTAAAAATAAAACTCAGTTATTTGTATTCTTGAATGACAAAAATATAAATCATATTTTTTAAGAAGGAAAGGTAGTTTGTTTAACAGACAATGAAAAGATAGTTTCGAATGTAAAACAAGAAAATGACTTTAAAGACTCTGACATCAAAGAAGCTGATACTCGTATATTATTGCATAATATTCATGCCTTAGAAAACAACTCAAACAAGATAATGGGTAGGAAAGTAGATAGCGATATACTAATGATATTATTAAGGCATCTCATTAAAAAATTTGAATCTCTTGAACTCATACTTGCATTTTGAGTTGGTAAATACCATTATTTGTTTAACATTAATGAGACAGTTGCTTCTATTAGAGCTGATGTTTCGGTGTCACTTCCATTTTTTCTCCAGAACTGTTTCCGATTCACTGTAGGTTTTTTAAGAAGTGAATCCTGCTTCCCCTCTTGCTGAAAGTAAGCATGCCAGTATTTGTCTTAGTATACAAAAATTCTTAAGAACGATCTGATCCACATAATTACAGTCCCATCAGTCTTCTTTCAGTCATAAGAAAGATCTTTGAATTAATGATTAACTCATGTGTTACTCGTTACTTAGAGTCACTCAGTCTGTTTTATGACCATCAGTATAGCTTTCGTTCCGTTAGGTAAACTACTAATGCTCTGACTGTCATGTATGGACGTTTCTATCAATCTCTTGATGCTTGCTGTAAAACCAGGGGGGGGGGGTTAAATTTGATATCTCTTAGGCGTTCGACAAAATATGTTACATTGAACTTCTCCATAAGGTGAAGTCATATGGTACCTCTGGTGAAGTTTTTAATATCATTAAATCGCACAAGAAAATCAAGCTGGTCTTCGATGGCCACTCTTCAAACTGCTAATCTGTAAATTCTGGTTCTGTTCTGAGTCCTACTCTTTTTCGAATTTATATCAATAATCTGCCTGATAGCATTTTTGGAAGATCGCTATACATGCGGATGATACTACTTTGTAATCACCTTTAGGGAAGACAAAAAATGCTTTGGATAAGGTTGAAACGGCAACTTATTTGGAAATTAACCTTCATTCTGTTTTGAATTGGCTGAGAAATGATTGTTATTATTAATGCTTCAAAAACGAAGCTTTTTTCCATAAACTGCTTAAGCGGACCGTTTCTTCCAAATGTGTTGATGAATGTTAGTGAATTAACTAAATCTAAGCAAATTCGATTGTCCGGCCATATATTGAGTGTTGCTCCTATCTTTGGACAATAGCCTCTGCTGTATGTCTACACTTTTTTGACCAAATTCGGAAACATATAGTTAACCTTGTTATAACTGATTTTTGTTGGAATTTTTAATGTTTCTCTGTCTGTGCAACTAATTTATTCTTATTTCATCTTTTAGCTTTCTGCCTAGTAGTGGTTTTTAGCCTTGCAAAAAGCGACTGATTTAAAAAATTAAATAAATTAACAAAGCAAGCCGTGAATGTGCTCAAGCGAATATACAATGATGAATCTTTGATGCATTCTATGCTACCGCTTTGGAAAAAAAAATAATTTTCGGACGATTTACAGGATCAGTCACTGAAAAAGCTGGTCAACAAAAAAATTGTTTTTTTTTAGTTCATTACAGGCTGCTAAATCCGTAAAAGATCTTGGAAGAACGCATTTTAATCATTTTTTACAAGAAATACGATTTTGACCGATTGCATTTTCACGAATGGAAAGTACAGAAACGTAATTAAGAAGTAATGGTTAATTCATTGAGAAATACCATTTTGGCTAGAAAAGTTTGAAAAAAAGTCATATCAACAGCACTTTAAAGAAGAAAATTAAAAACATTGCATAGCTGCAATAGGGTATTTTAATTTTGCGTCGAAACCCTGTAATTGCATAAATTTATTCCGTTTGTATTGTTCAACATGTTCCTTTCAATATGTATTTAATCATGCTTTTAAAAATTACATGTTTGAATAATTCACAACTAAAAGTATTTAAAGCAAAAAAAAATCTTGCGAACTAATCCAAAATGATTAAATCAAACTATAGTAAGATATTTCTCTTTCATGATTGCCTGTCATGTACAATACCATCTAATCCCCTTTTTTATTCCAACAGGCAGCAGTAAGCTTGCATCCGTTTGTCCCACTGGTAACGCTCTTCCATAGTTTTGATATCTTTACGGAATCATTCTTCATACTCATCATTTAGTTTGTCACAATTTTCCAGAAATTTATCTAAGTGGCTGTGGAGAAAGTTAGCCTTATTGCTTATACTATCGTCAATATTCTTAATGTTTTTCAGCGTCTTTTCAGCTGAATCTTTGTAGTTTTTAGCCCTGAGATTATCTAAGAAATTTTTCAACAGTTCCGCAAACGATTTCCAAGTGCAAATTTCCAAGTGATTCATCAAATTAACAAGTTCATTATCTGTTATGAATTTCCTTATCCTTATCCCCTGCTTTTAGTGTATCGATACTGAGCCAAGGGAAGAATTTTGATGAATATTCAAAGTATTTTTAATTGTTATATATGCAACGGAGGAAATATGACTTTATATCTCGGAACCAACGCTGGATTAATTACGTTTTTTCTACAATCTTTAGTACTCGAGTTGGCAAATCATTTTTTCCCTGTGTTTTTTTTTTTGCTCTACTGTCCAATTTGCTCTTTTGAGGCGAAATTTTGTTATTTTTCCTAAAATTTACCTGGCTTTCAGAAAACTAAAAAATTTTTCCAAACTTCCTGGGGGTAAGACATTTCTTGACAGGAAATAAATTTTTTTTTTTTTTTTTTTTTTTATTAACAGCAGTTTAGGTAAATGTCAATGTATGTTAAGCAAATAAGTATTAATAAAAGTTGTAAACCTATTGATTATTGTTGTTAGCATTATCATATGTTTAAAATAAACATCAAAAAAGGAGAATTTACTGACAAAAATGTTATAACTTTGGGTAACTTTCTGATCACATTTAAATTCTACTAACTTGTAACAATTGTTCTAGCTCGTCATAGACCAATCAGTACTATTACAGGGGAATTTAAAAATGTGTATTTATGTAATTTGAAAAAAAATTCATGATCAAGTTTATATTCTCCCAACGTCTAAGGTTCTACCATTTTGAAATTTTTATCACACTAACTATTTGAAACATCAAAAGCTGATTGTAAAACATCCAAGTGCATGTTAGTTTCTTTGTTGATAAATAAAAACTAACATTTCTAACATTGAAACATTAAGTTTTTCATTATATGTTCGCATTTATGATGTCCTAGCTGGGCCATATGATCAGTCACCTGAATTTCTTTTTTATAAATTTTTATTCAGGGAAGGCTGGGCTATAAGTGTGCAAAGTTTCATCTTCATAGCATTAGTAGCTCCAGAGATCTTTAAAGAGGAGGATTGCAGAAACAAAACCCCATGTCTACACGGGCCAAAAAAGCCTATAGCTAATAGGTTTAAAAGCAGCAACCTAGAAGAATAAATAACTGTTGGTAACGCATTAGAATCCCGATCGCAAGATCTTGCATTCTAATCCGGGTATCGCCCTCTCAGAGTATGAGTAGTATTTCGGTGAGTTTGGAGTTTCAACTATTCTTTAACTTATTGTCTGATAGCGGCTTCTAGCATTGCAATAAACCAAAATAAAACTAGATATAAAACTATGATCTCAAAACTGACGATATTGATCCGTATACATTGAAAAAGAGCAATTTAAAATAACAGCATTTAAAAATTTTTCATAACTACTTTAGTTTTACAAAAATGCATAAACAAGCTAAGATATCATCTAGCGGAGATAAAGTCGTGATTTGAGACGCCATCGAGCTCATGAATACAATTATTATATATAGCCAACTTAATTTATTTTTTACCAGAAGTGTTAATGAAATTTTTCGGGAGAGAACAAGAGCTGTGAAAATTTCTGAGGAGTTGTTGTTAATCTCGGCCCAGTCTGAAAGTTTTAGCTTTCTCATAAGCACTTCTTCAAATGCGTGTTTCCTTGTACTGGATTTTGTCTAAATAACGAGCTGTAATAAAAGCTTGAACTCAAAATATTTATTACCCCATAATAGAGATAAAATGTGGCCTTCCTTTGGTTAGGGGATTTTAAGGAAAAATTTAAGGCTTTCAAAATAAATACCGGATAAGTTGGTTAAGGTTTTAACAGGGGTATTCAGTTCATTAAAAAAAATCATAAAATCAATGCAGATAGGTTGAATATTAATCACTAAATTATATTTTATTAATTTGATAATTGAAATCTTCATTCTTAAGTTGAGGTTTCTTATCATATATACTTATTGATAATAACAAAGCATTGCCATCGGATTTGTGGTCCAATAATGTATAAGGCATCACTGCGAATCAGGGGATTCCGGGTTCGAGTTCTGCCAAGGTCGATTTAAAAAAAATTTTTTTTTACAAGATAAGTATGTTTTTAAAGAATAATTTCGAATTTTTACGTTAAATTAATTTAAAACTGTGTCTTTAGATGTTATAGCCATTAAACTACATTATTAGGACTCAGCTATATAATAATGTGTCTGGAATAGATGGCCTGCCATAATCTTAATATCTGATCCGCATTTTTTGTGTGTTTTGTATGAATATGATGCTGATATACCGTATTTATATACTGACTGAATAAACTAAAAATATAAAAATTTATAACTAAATTTATATAGAAATATGAATTAGAATAACGAGAAAAATGATCAGAATCCATTCTATAGTAACTAGTAGGTTGTATCCATTTCCGGTATACTGGCAAACCATTTCGCTATTTTTTCTGTTGACAGAAATTCTGTATATTTTCATCAAAGTGATTATAACCTTAGGTTATAATAAAACGATTTCTTACAGAACAATTACTGCAATTAAAGATACACCAAAAAACCATATTAGGCTTATTTAACCCGGGAGGACACTGAAAGGGTGCAAGCCTCTGGAAAACACCCGTTTTTTCCCCAATTTTAGTTTTAGAGAATTGTAATTTTATGGCATTTAATACTTTTTTATCGTGGTCATGAAAAATTTCTAAAAAATAAAAAACGGGTTTGCGGCCATAATGGTGGATTTGTCGTGCCTAACTGAAAACGGGTTTGCGGCCATAATAGGGGATTTGTCGTGCCTGGCTGAAAAATCCTAAAAATATTATTTTTACGAAAATGCAACTTTAGTCTTGGAAGGCTGTCATTTTATGAGTTTCAATATTTTTCTATCGCGTTCAGGATAAAAATATATATAAAAAAAAAAAAAAAAAAAAATTGCTTTTATGCCCAAAATGGTAGATCTGTCGGGCTGGACAAAAAAATCCAAAAATTGATTTTTTTTGACCATAAACCATTCTCTTTGGTAAAAGATATTGAATTTATTTTTATCTCGCTTATTCAAGATAATGATTTTTCATTAATCACATCCACACAGATGGATTTTTTCTTAAAACTCAAAAATAGAGTTGCCCACTTCAGCCTTCCAACTTCTTGTTATGCTGCATGTGGTTGATAATATTGTGGTATACACAAACTATAAGATCAAGCTGGATAAATTTATGTCAGAAGTAAGAAAAAAAAAATGTTTTGTTAAAACAAGCGATCTAGGCGAAATATTTTCATCTATTGGATTATGTATATACCGCGGTCTATGGAGACAAAACACAATAATTAATTTATATTGTCTCATTAGACTTTTGATGATAAAAAGTCACGAGATTATCGATGGCAGACAGACCAATATGCAGCGATGAGAGAGCTTTTTGAACAACGAATCAATAACGAATGTGCGACATGTTTAGCAGCTGGTGACTTCATATCAATAAATGAAAATTTGTACCTCATGCGGATAAAAATTAGTTTTAAACAGTACAATCCAAATAAACCTGGAAAATAGGGTCTATTATTCAAGTCAAAAAATGCTATGCGCTATAACTATACATTTGTTTCTTCACCGTATGCTGACAAGCCTGTTGAATTAGAAGGAAATGATTATATGCTGGGAACAGAGAATATTGTCAAATATTTAGTTGAGCGTTCAGAAGTGAACACAAATATTTTTTTATTTCAAAAATATTTGTGTTTGTCAACTTAGGCATTAATAATTAAAGAGATAAAACGCATTTCATGAGTTTTAAAACTTTGTTTGGCGACATTTCAGGAGTCATACTGCTCTTATCATCAGGCTGATGATAGGAGCAGTATGACTCCTGAAACGTCGCCAAACAAAATTTTATAACTCATGAAATGCGTTTTACCTCTTAATTATAAATTTTTATATTAAAGAGTTAATAATTGTTATCCATATAAATTCTGGTTGCTATTTTTATATTTTTAGTTTATTCAGTCAGTATATAAATACGGTATAACAGCATCAGATATTAAGATTATGGTAGGTCATCTATTCCAGACACATTATTATATAGCTGAATCCTAATAATGTAGTCTAATGGCCATAACAAAATATTGAGAAACGAAACCCAATTAAACTTCAATGGGGTACAAAAAAGCAAAGTAGATCAAGTTATTGGGAAGAAAAAAGCCGCAACCACTTTCTGCAAGACAAAACGTCTTGCAGAAAGGTGGCAAATATCATAGCAACAGTGCACATTTTGTGAAAAGCATGAAATCTCGTCAGGATGACTATATCGTAAAGTTTATTTCATCTCAGACCCAATGTTTTTGTACACCGAAAATTCTATTTTACAGACCAGATATATCCAATTGTAGCGAAAACTTGAAAATCATAGTAAGGGCATTAAAATTTTGTATTTTAAGGTCGAGGAATCTACTTAATGTAGTTGTGAACTTTAATCCTTAAAATGAGCTAAAGACCCACTATATCTACTCATTTTCTGAAAATGGATAAATGATTTTAAAAAATACAACAACAGTTTTTATACAAGTTTATTAACCGACATGTTTCAATAATGCAATTATCATTTTCAAGGTTAAACATTAGTTGTGTACTGTGTTTTCTATATATATATATAAAATATTGCTAATAATTAAAAATAACGAGTATTAATAAAGTATTTGTGATAAACGTCATAGATGTAATTAGTAATCAAAGTCAAATAAGAGGAAATATCAAGTAAATTGAAGTAGATAGAATGTAAGTAGAGTAGAAAATATAGAAAATTAAGAAGATTAAAGGTGAAGAGATATAGTATAATTAAAAACTTGTTTGTTCAACTCAGGATTCTCCCACCCTATGTATAAGGCCTCCTTGATTTTTAATTGGTGAGAAGTCTGAGCAGTATCTAAAATAGAAAATGACTGTTTCGAGGCAGCATTAAAACATTCTGGCTTATTATGAATATGTTGGTAGATATGCGATACCTTTTGAGATTTTAAATGCTCATCTATTCTTTTGCTCAAATGTCGAGTTGTTTGGCCTATATAACAAGAATTACAGCTAGCGCATTTGTATTTATAAACAACATTAGAGCCAATATGATGTTTTTAGTCGAAAAATAATTTTTAATTTTGAAGGAGGAAAATGCCAATTTTACACGTAAATCTTTACAATACCTTTTAC
>JAUZNK010021980.1:0-20586 GCA_035046665.1 Euphysa ruthae | reverse complement strand
GTTAATCAGGGTATTGCTGCACATGCATTTAAATTATACAGTAGACACAACCTAAATTACATGTCTGAAATCTTTAAAATTTCTGAAAGCAGAAGAATCCCTCTAAGGAACAGCCATCTAAGGTTAGATAGACCCTTAAGAAGATCCACCATGAGAAAAAATTGCCTGTCATCAAAAGGTTCCTCTATGTGGAACCAGCTTTCTAATAAAATAAAATCAATGACAAACTATAATGTTTTTAAACATAAGATCAAGGAAACATTTTTTACCTCTCTGGATATAGTTCACAGTCCTAATAAATATAGACTATAATTCTGTAAAAAACACTTTTTTTAAATTGTTTTTGTATGTAATGTATAACGGGACCAAAATGGAAATATCGTTGAGACAGACAAGTTTTGTGCATATCCTTGCAACCATTTGTTTTTTATCTTAATGTTTATTGTTGTTGTTATTTTTTACTTACTTACTTACATACTTTACTTTATACTTTACTTTACATTATATTTTACTTTACTTTACTTTATAATTTACTTTACTTTATACTTTACTTTACTTTGTACTTTATACTTTACTTTGTACTTTACTTTATACTTTACTTTACATACTTTACTTACTTATGAAAATAAGGACTGACAATTTTCAAGAAAAGCGGAAGCAAAGATGTAAAAATAAAAATTACCAGTCAATAGTGCCAATATATTTGCCTCAGACGAATGGTGAATAGGTGTATAATGAGCATACGGTAAAAACATTCTTTCTTGCATAAATTTGTATGAAGATGATAATTTCCTCTCTATGTGAGCTGCAGAAGCTTGGTCAATGGTAAGAATAAATATATTGGGCATTATAACATCCTCATGCGAAGGAACTATTTGAGGTTGGAGGGATAAAAAGAACACATCAGTGTTAGTATCATCTCCAAACTCTACATATACCATGTTTAATTCATTGTTCAGTCTGGTCTCCACAGACAAATGTTTAAAAGCTAAAAATAAATGTATTTATTCCTTTCACTGGTTCTATTTACGACCAACAAACTCCTCTAACTTATATTCATAAGTCAGCGCAACAAAAAGTACATGGTAGAAGTTAACATTTACCATAGTTGATAAGGAGGAAAAATAATAAATTACAAGAAAAAGATTTTAGAGCCATTTTTAGCTTTAGTTTTTGGACCACCACTGCACACAAGGACAGAAGTGAAATAGTAGATTTTTTTCTAAAGGTAACATGTATACAATACAAAAATTATATTGAATTAATACCTCTAGTACGTATGTAATACTGCAACCGTTTAGAATTCTCACAGTCATCAAACAAGCAGAGAAATTGGCCTTCCTCAGGCTTATCGCCACCCCATAATGGATGTACACAAAAACCATTTGAATGTTTAATGATTCCTTCTTCAGTGACATCAAATGTTGTAGTACAATCATGGCTTAGTACTAATTTAACATTGTTGTTTACATTCATAGGTCCACCACTTAGAGAAATACATTTTTCCATCACCTGTAAGGAAATATTTCAGATGAGTGATATTTGCAACTATGTCTACCATGTTTTGACGTTTTGAAACTCAAGATGAAAAACAAGGCTAAGATCTTTAAAATAAATGTAGAAAGCTTTTAAGCCGCTTTTATTTTTCCTGTGATCTTTTTCATTACTTGCCAGGTTTTTTTATAATCATTTTTGTATTTTTCAATTTGAGACTAATATGATTGTTTTGTTTTTTTTCTTAATTTTTCAAACTGGTTTTTATAATTTTTATACTTCCTTTCTGAGGTTTCTGGTTTTTGTTTAAAGTACTTGATATAGAATCTTTGTTTTTGTTTAGACATTTTTTTCATGCCCTTTGTCATCCATGGAGTCATTATATCTTTTGTTTATACCTTATGTTTTTTTAATCGAAATTTATTTCGTATAGGGTTGTAAACGTATCTGAGAGTTTATGAAAGATAATATTTGTCTCATCACAGTTATCAAGGACACCCCAATCCGTTTTCTTCAGATCATCTTTAAATTTTTATATAAAAATTCATCAGATAAATCCTTGAGAAAATTCTGACCTACTTAGGCGCCTAAGCGCAATAACATTTTCAAAAAATGAATGAGATGCTAAAATAATATTTTCAAACATTATTTAGAATTTTAGTAAAGTCAGGAGATAATTTCTTAAAAAACAATTGAAGAATAGTTTTTGGTAAAATGAGAGCATAATTTATTAACTAAATAAAATCAATGTTATTTTTGAAAAAAGGAAAGAAATTTATGGTTTTAGAAAATAATAACAAGAAGCCCCACAGGGCTCAAAATCGCACATTCAACATTGTATGGCAGGGCAAAAAAATGACATACAGGAAGACTTGTATATCAAATATACATGTCATGGTGTTTACATACTTTTGTTTGACTTTTTTTCATTTTTTCAAAGAAAAAAGCCCAGGCCCAATAAGGTTAAGGGATAAAGTTAACCTTGAATGAAAATAAGTAAATATGAAATGAATACACTTCGCTTTTTCATAAATTACATGGCAAACTGTACTATTATCACCAACAAAACATGTAAAAATTGCACTAGAGGAAAAACAAAAGTCGGTCTAATTTAAATATGTATCAGCATTTATTCTGGACAGACAGGACAAGTAAAATGCAAAACCAAGAAAGTCCAATAACAGTGCTAATTATCAAATTTGTTCACCATATATTCTAATATATTCATTAATATTAGGTACATCTGCCTTGATATCTGCCTTGATATGCCACCAACAATGTCATCTTTTGCTAAGACTGGCACATTTTTTGCCCACAAAATGAATGAATATGTGGGCTTCCACAAACTTGAAATTCAAAACGAATAGTATGATAACTTGCTTTACCAATTGGACATTAATAATAATCTAATTAAAAAATATTTCGCCAATGGAAATGTCTCGCAAGTTATACAGGATTTAGATAGAGGCAAGTGAATCTGTCATGATATTTCATTACGTTAATTTGCTCATCTGAAAATTGCTCTCCGTTGAGTTTAGAAATTATTGATATCAGTTCATTTCATCTCATCTCAGCACAACTTCAACTTATAAAACTCATAAAAAATGTTGGTAGATCAAGTTATTTGATCATGGCTAAAGTTTAGATAACAACTTTTTCCAATAATCTTGTGTACCTTTAATTGGGCTCATAAAACTGTATCCTGCATCTTTGGCAATAAACAAATTCATAAGAGAAATCGTTTGATAGCATACCCGCAGTTAACTAAGTACTACAGACCTTCTTCATTGCAATATTCATCTGACTTATTAAGGTTCAATTCTATATAACAGAAAAGGCGCAAAACATATAATCAGCATCTGACGCAAAGTTTGTTTGTAATTGAGTACACCTAGATTAAAATACTTGACTGGATTTAATTTAAAGTCTCGTTTAACTTTATAGCCAAATCTGCCTGTTGGAGAGAGGTAAGGATGAGCTAATTCTTCACAATAATCATTCAATCCTAAAATAGTCTTAAAGATTGTCATCTTCCTCAGTAATCGGTAATTTTTTTAATACTGTCTGATTCAATTGGATCTGCTAAGAATAAAACATTCTCTGGAATCCGACTTAAATCAATTTCAATATCAGAGCATAAAGGGATATTGATTTTCAAATACTGACCTGATTGTACTAACTCTGGGGAAAAAGCTTTAAAATAAACACGCCCTTTAGTTTCCGCTTTAACTTATATATATAAAAATTGCCATCATAGTAGACGTATTGACATAAACTATCAGCATTCATTTCATAATATCAACTTTGAAAAACAAAACAGATCTTTTATAATGACATCTATTGCAAACTACACATATGAAATAAGGTCCTTCTTTTATTAGCTAAGTTAAATTTAATATTCGCTCTTCAGTGATGGTACATTTTTATTTCATCATGTTTTGGAGTCCCTATAATATTTGCATAGCTTGACTTTTATTATGATTTTTTCTGTTTTATTCCATTATGTTTTGGAGTCCCGATAATATTTTTATATTTAATTAGCTCGCATTTTCCTATTTATTTCATCATGATTTGGAGTTTTAGAATATTCTTCTGGAATTTATAAAATGATTCAAAATTGTTTATGTACTTATGGAATCAGTTTCTACTTTGACATATTGCAACTCACAATGAGTCACAATAAGATTTTGAATGTGCTTTGAATATTCAAATGTTATATACTATATATTGTACATGAGCAAGTGTTTTGAGTGATAAAATAACAGAATTACTATCAGATACAAAAGAGTCACCATAGTTTCTACTATGTGAATCAAACAGGAATTTTTTCCATATAAATGAAACACTAAAACCAGCAGTAGTAAATATCAGTTCATTACCATCATTGCTTGAAGTATGAGTCTTATGATATGCAAAGTAATCATGCTGGCCTAAAAGTCCAAAATAGCTTCTCAACATTTCCAATTAATATGCTAAGTGCTAACTCATTCGTTGAAAGAGCTCGTGGAATATTTACCTTTTTAAACAAAGCATTACCCTGCTCTAATATATAATCTAGATCCCAATACTTCCATATAGTAATTCTATTAATCACAAAACATGCAAATATGGCATTACATGCACACTGGGTCCCAGCAGAATCACCAAATATGGCATTACATGAACACTGGGTCTCAGCAGAATCACCAAATATGGCATTACATGCACACTGAGTCCCAGCAGAATCACCAAATTTTTCATGGCTTTGATGAAATGAACATATGTATTTTAAACTTGGCTTTGAGGATTCATCTTGATTTTGATTATTATAATAGTATGTACATGTATTAATTTATGTATGAGTGCGCGTGTGCCGCAAACTAATTTATAAATAACAAAATTGGCAAAACCACAAATAAAAGGAAAACTGAAAAGATTCTTGAATTTTTATCAAGATTTTTCCAACTTCAATCGAAACGTTGTTTCTTCAATCAAGCTTGCCAGGTATGCGCAATCGCAATGTTGTTTTAAGGCAGTTTGTAAAAAAACATGGACTGGAGGCCCACTCAGCCTGGATGAGTGAATTCACTCTTACATATCACAGTGGGAAAAAAGTCATTTGAGAGCTTGTTGATAAGGAAGAACAAATTTCTTGATATTTCCATAAGGGTCATATAAAGATCATACTCAAGTATTAATAATTTAATTTTTTCCTGGTTTTTTGCTAAAAATAGTGTAATTTGCCTGATTCGAAATTTTTATTTAAACCCTCGTGGTGTGGATCCCATATATATACGGGATACAGATTCAGTGAAAAAAGACGAATCCCATATATATATACGGGATAATTCATATCATTTTTCTCTGGGCAGTTACAAGACAAGTCCGTATTAAGTTTAGTTCTAAATTATTCAGAAATACTCTAAGATGATTGGACAATATGTTTCAAGCATAATCAACTAATTTTAAAAATCAAAACACGTCTTTAGTTAAAAAAAACAAGATGGCGACGAAAAGGTTTGGCAGTGTTACGTTGTGCATTGAAAAATGCTTTGAAATCTACCACACTTACAAAAATTATACTGAAAAATACATGTTTTTGAATGAATAATAGACTGAAATGATTTTATAATTTACTTAATTTGTTTTCAATGATATTAAAACTATTGAAAGACCTAAAATTTATGCATATTTCTTCAAAACTTTTTCCATCAATTATTGTAATTTCTCATAATTTAAGTGAAAAAGAGAAAGATAGAACAATTATAATCTTGGAATGTGTAAAGTTTTTCTTCAAAAAAAAAAAAAAGCCTTAAAAGTGCTTTGTCTGATATTACTACATTCGGAAAACTTATCCACAACACAAGGGTTAAAATAACTCTTTGAAAAAGTTTAAAATGAAATCTCTTCTCAATACCCCTAGTATGTTGATTACAAATATCATCAGAAAACGCTTTCCCCTCTAGTTCTCTAGATAGGTAGATTTTCAGATAAGTTGGGGAATTCACCTCAATTCAATAGTATATTTAATGTTAGAACTAGCGTAGTACAATAAACAAAAACAATTATTGTTTATGACTAATATAAATTACAAATTTTCAAAATAGATATAAAAAAAAACATAAATAAAGACCCTCTTAAAAAAGACCACAAAAACAATATCGTATACCGTATTCCATGCCAAAACTGTCCATCTGTATACATAGGGGAATCATTCATTTAATTGAGGAGATAAATCAATTATCGATTCCGAACCTCGACTCATCTCATGAAAAATCAAGGAAGCCATTCACTCTATAAAAGAACCAAACCATATCAACCGAATTTCTTACAGTTTGTCTGATATCTGGAAACCCGCACTATGAACATTGCCCGTCAGTCCGCAAACACACTCGAATAACTAATCCTCCTCGACAGTCCGCACAATTTGTCTCATCAATTATTTAACGAATAAGCTAATTTAATTATGAAAACACTCGATTCCGAGCCTACGAAAACCTACATAATCTCTAGGGCTAATTATAACTAGCCTGATGATGGAGCTGGTTGTCACCCAAAACGTCGCTCAATAAATATTATAACTCACGACATGCTGTTTAATTTTTCTATTTATTATTATGACTGAGTTGACAAATACCAATATTTTTAAAATAAATAAACACATTTAGAAGACTATTTGCAGCAAGCAAAGGTACACAAATATTAACTCCGCATTTTAATTTTTACTGTTTTTGATCTCATCAAAAAGATTATTCCAAAAAAAGCAAGCTTTCAACTGAAGCAATTTGTTGCCATAAGTGCGAGATGGAGGTAGTTTGAGATGTGATTTATTCCTTAGGATATAAGTCATGCTTTTAAAAGAAAAAAATTTCCCAGAGCAGTTTTGGATTTACCTAGTTTATAGTTCTGTAAACTTCAAACATTAAAAGTTTTAGGTATCTAGTATGGATGCTGCGACCTTTATCTAACAATAATAAATGAGATAGACTTATAGATGTATCATTATAGACAGAACGCAACGCCCGTTTATGGGTAATATTTATAAGATCCATACTAAACATATTACAAAAAGTAGTTTCCTTTATTAAATGCACCACTTTTTGATTTTTTTTCATCTACCTTAATTTTGCAAAATTTGGAAAAAAAAAAAAGTAAAAAAATTTCAAAAATTTTAATTTTCTGAAAAGCAAAATGATCAATCAATGATAAAACCCTGAAACCTTTTGAAGTCAGGTTTCTAAAATATAAAAATTTAGATGGTATAGGTCAATCTAAAAGATCTTATATGGTCATACCACTGAAGTCAAATCAATTAAATTAAAATTATTAAATTTTTTGACTAAAGTAATCATATTCAGGCCCAGTAGCCAAAATTTAGAATTCTTCTCAAAATCCTGAAATATTGTGTATCTTATTTTTCTTCTTTTTTTAAAAAATAACCTGCAAGCCACCACCAAGCAGAAAACTAAAGAAGTTAAAACTCCAAACGTAACACATTGAAATGTTACTTATGCTGAGTGGGTGATACCTGGATTTGAATCCAAGACCTTGCTGCTGGGAGTCAAAGTCAGAAGCTCTAATGACTGAGCTATCTGAGTCTTAAAAATCACAGCAGAGAAAAGTAATAAACGGTTTATAGCATCTAATAAAAACTTACATTATTGTAAATTGTCCCATTTACAAAGAATTCAAATGTAGTATCAATAGAATGACAATCATTGGTGAAAATCAAGTCTGCCTCGTTATCAGGATGGTCAATTTTAACAGGTCTTATGCATCTTTTCGAAGCCACATTGCGTATTTCACCTACACTTCCTAAAAATAAAAAATGAAACTCTCGTCTTCATCATCATCATCGTCATCATCATCATCATTATAATCACCACTTAATATTAAATACACACTATGGTTTATTAAATATTTTCTAACTCAAAAAACTTATCATAGACTAAAAAAATATTGTTCATTACCATTTTCGAACCTCTATATATCTACTACAAACGAAATGAGGAACCTTATAGTTTAAATCAAATAAATAAATTACCTCTTTTTAGTATCCTTTTGTTTTCTTCTCGCTTTTTAATAGATTCAGTTGGTAACGTTTTAAACATTTGCTCATCATCATGGACGATTGGGTAATTATCTATATTAGCTATACTATTACCTGATATTTTAAGCAAATTTTTCTCTACACGGATAACCAAATCCCTAGGCTGTTTACACGTATGTTTAGTAAAATTCCTCATGTATTTCATAACTTCATAAGCAAACGGGTTTAAATTGTTATTAAGAGGTATGCAAGTTTTTGTTTTCGTTAATGTTAGTTGAGAACTAATACCAAAAGTTATACTAGCATCAGATTTATCAAGCTGCGTCACCATGTCTTTTATGGTCTCTATTTTACTCTCCTGTGTTATATGAAAAACCGAAAGTCTATCACGAGAAGTTGTTGAGAGAAGGAATAAAGAAATTATTGTAGTTATTAGCAAGATAACCAGTAAAATATACCTCTTATTGAAGTATATATTCCTCATTTTTATTTTTAACAGTCTTTTAACAATGTCTTTATTGCACACATTAACAACTTCATTTTTTTATGATTAGAATACTAAAAAGAAGATCCCATATTTCCCCATTTTACGACATCAAACCAAATTAATAGTATAATTTTACTAATTTATAGTAAAAGTAAAAAATATAAAATAAATATATATATAAATTAAAATATAAATAAATATAGCCATAAAATAAATACTTATTGAAACTTTTACAGTTTACGAGGATTCTGGTTTTTTCAAGTAATTTAAACTTTTTAATTTTTTCCTTATGCTATTTTTTAATATTTGTGACAAAAACTACTTTAATTAAATTAATACCGTTCAAAATAGTGAACTTGTTGTTTTGAACAAACTCAAGACATTCAATTGAAAGAGTTATAATATAACTTTTCCAATAGTCATATAGAAATAATCAAAAAATAGGAACACAGTTCCTTATGATATAATAATAACAATAATGATAATATATAATTCCACCTAAATACCTAAATGTTTTCATTTGGTCATTAAATAATTACAGAAATATATTAAAAATGATATTAAAAACTAAACAAAAAAAAAAAAAAAAAAAAAAAAAATGCACTTGACAAATCAAATTTGCAAATTGCCAAGCATAAGATGTACTTAAAATAAAATTTATTATTTTTCATTTTTCATTTGCATTTTTTCAAAGGTCTAAGGTAAAAGTTAAACAGAAAGTCAAGGTTAAACCTTTGCAGTAAAAGCTCGCATTTTTTAATGGTCTAGTGAATACTAAAATAGCCTGTAGAAAACGACTTCTTAAAATGAAAAATTAGTGGTTTTAGCAGAAAAATAGCATAGAATTAAGAATTAGCAGAAAAAAATATTCCAAGAAAAAGCCTTAAAAATATTCCAAAAAATAATAAGGGTTAAAACAAGCAAATTGCTTTCATCTTTAGAAATTTGATTCAGATTCCCAAAATTCTCAGAAGATTCTATGTGCTAAAAATGACCTTGTGCGTCTGAGTTTAAACAGTTTTTGTTTACCTTAGCTTGATGTATATTGAAGAGTAGTTGGTCGTAATCTTATCTAGCAATTATATAGCAATGAATAGTTGGTAAAAACCTTTGCCTGCAGTGATGATTAGTCAATGTTAATATTGTGCCTGTAGTGATAACCAGTTTGTAGTAAAACTACCTATTCAAAAGAAATGGCCAGTTGGTCATGAACTTACCTGTTTATAGTATCAAGTAAATTTTCCTAAAAAAATTTTAAGTCAGAGTATTTATAAAAAAATTCTGTTTAAATTTTTTAACATTAAGTTTCAAAAACTGTTGATTCAATTCGATTATGTTAACGTAGAACCAAAAAAAATAGTTTTACGAATTAATCTATTATGGAAGGGCCCATTGGTTAGGTTCTGGCGTACTTAGAACTCCCATTTGAGCTTACGGTAAAGAATAACATTGGTCTATAAGGGTGGTCAAACCCGCACCTTTGTGACAGAAACTAAAGACAAAAATTACATGTAATAGGTATTTTTTAAAATATTTTAAAAGAACATTATTTTATATTAGGTAATTAATCTATCATAAAATTTCACACGTTTAATTGATAAGAACAAAACCAATGGAAAAAATTTTAAGCAATGACTTTCATATTTTCATATTTTATATATTTTAAAGCATAATAGTAAAAGCATATATACTCTTTACAAATTTACTAAATATATGCAAATTTTACTTGAATTCTTACGTTAATTATGGTAAACGAACGCTTGATGCTAAATCAGACATTTAAATAAATTTACATAGCTTTCAAACCCGAGATTATTAATTTGACGAGACTGCGTTTTATAAAGAAGTCACGGGGAACAAAACAAATAAAGATTCTAAAATTAACATATTTTGATGAATTTGCAGACATAATTTTAACAAAACTATATTTTATAATAAAGCTTACTGTTACTTTAATAAGTATAAATTAGCAAGCAAAATATTTCAATTACATGAAGCTAAGTATAATTTATAAAAGAATATCTATCAAAATATGATGTTATTCCCATTCTGTTGTACCAGGTGGTTTGGATGTCAAATCATATAAAACCCTTGATACACCAGGAACAGTGTTTATTTTCTCCACCATCTTTTGTACAACCTAACAAATAAATATGATTATCATTTTTTATAATGCCGTCTTTAAAAAATAATTATATATTAGTCGGTTCATAAACAATTTCTTATAGATTTTTTGAATGCCATTTCAGATTGTATTAACTATGGTTAATATCATATGTATTTTTAACATTTAGACTATATAAAATGAATAAAAACCTTGTAGTCCAAGAGCAAGCTACGGTTTTGCTTACTCCAAATTCCTCGGAAATTTTTGATATGTTAAATAAGTATCTATATACTGGGCAGGAGAAAAAGGCAATCAGCATCAATTTTGCTGGTGCATTTGGTCCCAGGCCTTTTGGGTATTCTTCTATAATAGAGGTCAGTTTACCCCAAAGATTACACATAATATACTGACTCACATCTGTGTGATGTCACCAAAGTCAGACCGTCTCTAAAAACCGCAAAGTTACATGGCTAAATTTTACAGAAAAGTGAGTAAAAATAATGTAGATGTTGGTAATATGAAAACTGAACGACAAGTCTGGGTGTAAACCCAAATCAGACTTGCCTAAAGGCATGCCTATACACTATCCTAAAAATACAAAATTCTTACCCCATAAGTTACAAAGCAGTGAAAAATAAGTTTACAGCATGCGGATGTTTTTAAAGACTGACCAATGAGTCTAGGGTTAAACCTTGATCAGACTTCCCTAAAGGTATGCCTATATAATTATTCTAGTTTGTTACTTGTTTAACTTATTTAGAATTATTGTTAAAACTATATTGTATTTTCCGAGTTGTATTTTATGGTTGACTTGGTTACGTTATGACTAGGAAGCATAGAGAAAGTGCTAGAAAATAATAGGTTTTTGTGACTGAATTTTAAGGAATTTTTTCGCATTGAATAATTAAAATGACGATGAATTATTTTAAAATGTCATTTGGTTAAGTTTCCATTGTTTTTTTTACTAGATAAATAATTTATTTGTAAATTGAAGTCCTCCCACATAATAATAACAGTTTAAAATTACTATTTTTCTTCAAATTTGATTATATATTAAGTTAAACAAAACAAAAATACGATAAAAATATCGCATTGAATAATTAAAATGAAAATTCATATGTTTAAAACAAGTGCTTTTTTGACTTTGATTAAACTTATACTACTATTTTAATACATTTTAAATTTAAACTACTGGCACCTCCTGGATATTTAAAAGATCAACATCACCAAACTGCTGACGAACATTCCAGAGGCAATTCCTAATGTATTAAGTTAGTCATCCCTCTTTGCATGCTATATTCATAATAATAATATTAAATTTACACTAAGATTTATATTTACTTATTTAACCTGATATTAACCTATTTAGAAAGATTTTCACTGTATTTCCTGGCTGAGTATTTAACATGTTTTAGTTAGACATCCAACTGAATTTTATAGGTATTCGGCAGAATGGCAATGGTTCAACTGTAGCAAAAGAAGAAGATTCACAATAACGTTTTGCTTGTTTGATTCATTGTAAAACATATCAAGGTGGCAACTATTCTGGAAGTCATGGAATTTGTTTTTTGCCTGGAAAAAGTCATGAAATTCCTATAATTTCACAAAACATCATGGAAACGTGCGGAAAGTCTTGAATATTAAAAGGTGCTTTTGTATTTTAGTAGTAAAAATGATGATGTTTTAATGCTGATTGGCTCAAATATCCAAGATTTTCCAAATGATTAGTTTATGACAAAACGAATCATTTTGAATTAGTCATGAAAATTTAAGGAAAAGTCATCGAAATTTGTTTTGAAACTTGAGTTGCCACTTAGCATAGTTTTACCATAGTTTTTAATTGTTTTTATTATTTTTTAATGAAAAAATTCAAGAAAATTATTAACAGATCGATCATTAATAATCATTAATAGGTCGATGTCTAAAGTTATTTTATTGAATGATGTCAACAACTACTACTATCACAATGTGATACTAAAGATAGGAAAAGAAGAAAAGCTTATAAACCAAAAGGATTAAATATATCACCATATAGGAAAAAACCAAAACTACATACCTCAAATTTCTTAACCACTGACGATCAGAGACCTAAGTTTTATGAAATTTACTCAATTTCACCTTCTTGGGAAAAAGATAGGTGGATGGCAGGTTATGCTGTTACCCTGTTAAAGAAACACCCCTTTAGACAGACTGAAATACTTAACTAACCCCAGCTTCAAAATACAGGCATAAAATATGGTACCTTCTTCAAATAAATCAGTCACCCAAAAATATTTCATTAGTAGAGGAAACATTACAAATGGTATATGCAGATTGCACAAGAAATCCAAAAAGATAGCATAGTTGTTACATATGATTTGACCATTGTAAAGATGGCATTATAAATACTAAAGGAAGAAAGTCTGAAGTTTGACTCAGTTTTTATAGCTCTTGGATCTTTCCATATAGAAATGGCATTCTTTAAAGCCATTGGAAAAAACCATTGCTGGATCAGGGGGCCGTATATTCTTCAAAAAACCGAAACTTAAGAAAAAGGGTCCATAAATTCTTTTATCAATGGAAAGAATTATAAAAGGTGTAAACAATTACATGAAATACTAGCTGTTTCTTTTGAGGTACTTCATTTCAAGTACTTTATAGAATCCCAAGAAAATAGCGAAGAGATATTCCAGTTATTCGGTGAAACCAATATTACTGATTTGTTCAACAATTCAAAGGAAATGGAAGAAAAATTAAAAAAATACCAGGAGTTTATACAGAAAACTCAACAGGGTTATCATGGAAAGACAGCCCAGTTTTGGATGCTGTAAGTAAACTTTTTTCACTTATACCACAATTTATTCTGCAGTATCAGAGATGGCGAATTTGATATATATATTTCATGTCTGCCAAAAATAACAAACCTGTTTTTTGCACTAAACCATCAAAATTATGCCCACTGGTTTGTTAAATGTTATGATACACTTATTAAGATCCCATCAACACATCCACAAGTTTTCAATGAATTCAAAGCTAGTTGGTTTTCATTGAGGCACACAAATAAAACGTTTTCTGGAATATTTTTTCTGATACTTTTCTAGGTTAAGCAAAGTATCTAAGGAAAAAGATTTTTGAACATGATGGTAAAACCATTCATCTGGTCACTGATAAGTGGATCACACCTTCGAAAAAAGATTGTGAACAAGGTAATCGATCATATGGCGCAATAACATTTTTAATAAAAGTGTCTGTTCAAAAGAGATCAGGAAACTCGGTCGAGACACTAAAAAATTTGTCTTTTAAAGAATCTTTAATTCAAAAAGTCTACACAATTACTTGGGAGAAAAAATGTGTGAATCTCTACCCGCCTACCATGCTCTTACTGGGTGTGACTATACCGCATCATTCATCAAGGAAAGGCAAAGTAAAATCATTAAAGTTATTGGATAAAGATTTAAAAACGCAAGAAGTTCTTGGAGCTAAATACTCAAGATGAATTAAGAGATAATGTAAATGAAGTTATTGAAAAGTTTAACTGTAAAGTATAGAGCAAGAAAAGTATAACTGTTAACGATGCACGAAACTGAGATTTTATCTTGTACTAAGAAGTTAGATGAAGTATGATGCCACCATGCAAAAAAATTTTGATACATAAAAGCATACTCATTTGAAAGCACAGATACGGATGTCAGCTACCCTTCCACATTCTGCAGATGATTTATCACAAAACTTTGGATAGAATCGTCATGAAGGAACATTTTTATCTGGAGAAAAATCAGTTTAAATAGTCTGTTTAACTAGCCTGTAAAAAGTTCGTCCCTGATGAATATTAGCGCCACACAGAGCAATCAGTTTTGTATTTAAGGTATTCTATATATACACTTTAGTAGTAAGTATATAAAATCTTTTTCATTATATTTTAAATGATCTTTTATCAAGTACTCAAAAAAGAAACTATTTTGTTTTAGATGCAAAGTTGCTGGTCCAGAAAACGAAACATTTCTCAGTGAAAACAAACATATCATATATCGAAGTCAAGTAAATTTTGCATGATTTATGTTATTTAAAAAGAAAAAAAACAACTTAATATTAGGGGGTAGGAAGACAGGGCCTTTTATCCTCAGCCATGGATGCCCCACAGGCCCTTATGGCGCACCCAGGTAATAGTGGGGTTTTACAATCTGGATTGGAAGAGTCATAAGACCTCTAGTTACCTATCCCGTGTACATATATAATTAGGCAAATACTAATGTAAGCGAGGGCGGTTTCATGTTCCAAAAAAATTGGACAAATGCTAATGTAGGGCTAGACGGTTTTATGCACATAAGCAATTGGGCAAAAGTAAAAATCTACCTGAGGAAAATTTTGCGTCGATATATAATAGTAATTATAATAGTAATTGTAAATCTACACTGTCTGCTATAATTTGTTTTCAATTAAAAAAAAGTTTTAAAACTATTAAGTATTAAATGTAAGCATATTTTGATGTGGCTCAGTGTACTAATGCATCTGTTTACGACACCAGTCACTTTGGTGGTATGAATTCGAATCTCCCCGCTATCAAATTTTTTTTTTTATTTGTTTTAAATTACAACTACAAATTTTTAAAAAAAACTTGACTCCAGTTTTGAGCGTTTGTGGCGTTTTTTTTTAAAATGCCACAAACGCTCATAATTGAAAATAGAACTCAATCAATTTTGAATACTGTAAAAATTTATCAAATAATTATAGATATAAATACAAATATGATTATAATAATATATAGTCTTTATAATTTCCCCGATATAAAACTCTTTTTTTAATTAATTTAAATTACAACAAACTATTCAAAAAAAAAAAAAAAAAAAACTTGATAAGCCATCATAACCGTTCAAAAATATACATAATTGTTAATCGAAAATTGAACTCAATTAACTTTGTAAGCCACAAGCATTCAACACAGCACATAGTGTGAGAAAAAATCCATAACATATCGTGTTGCACTTGAAGATGACCAGTCTATGTAGACGAGTATAGACTGGAATCTGGAAAGAGTCATCTTACGCCGACTTAAATCACATCACATCACACCATGTGCCTGTTAACCGGTTAATGATCAGTTAATGGTGGTGTGAAACACTAATAAAACATCACGTGCCTGTTAGACCGTTAATAATCAGCTAATGGGGAAGTGAAACAAAAATAAAGTAATAAAAACCCTCTTGGGGCAAGATAAATTTCAATCTCAGAAGGGTTCTTTCTCAAGAGTTTTTATTATATTTTACTTACATGCTTTATATTTACTTATCATATTTTTTTTGAAAACAACAGTTATACACATTTAATATACATACATATATAAAAAGATAACAAGCATGAACTTGATTATTTATTTAGTATGTAAGTTTGTTTGAATATGTCATAAATAATGCATTGTTGTTCTCTTTGATTAGCATGTAATTCAAAATAATTAATTCGACTGACATCTTTAAATTTAATGTTTGTTATTGTTTTGAAAATCATATCAAAAAAGTAATTTTCATTTCTCCCAAGCATGGGAACAAACACTTAATATTCAGTACAAACCTAATTTATTGCACTGGGTGTTGGGTTCATATACGCTGGTGGTGAGTTGAAGAAATTGATCTCTAAAGTGAGCTTCCAACACCAAGTTTTTTTCATAAAGGAATGATGGGCTTTTTTGCGCCCTCTCTCAACCAATTCCTTTTTTGTGGCAATCGTGGAGTTCTACACTTTTTTTCAGCATCCTTGGTCTTTAAGATTGGTTACCTGTGTCAATCAGCAGTCTGCCCCAGACTCAGGCATAGTATAGGTTTCGTCTATTGTAGGGTATAGCTGAGGGTATCTATCTTCTTTCTCCATGTAGATTTTATAAGGACAATTTCTTTATGATCATTTGGCCCCATAAATACTAAATAAAATAAATACCACTCCTGTCCTTTGATCATCTCACCAGACTTGACATACTGATGAGGCTTTTTGTGATCTCTGATCTCAAAAGCAGGAAGTTATCTTGCATTCGATTTTTATACTCCAATGACCATCCTTTGCGAGTGTAACAGGAAAGACCGTAGCAAACCTATTGCCACCATCATATGCTGCTGTGATATATAGGATATGGTATTTCTTCAGAACGTGAGTCAATATTGCCCTATTGTAGCCACTAGCTGATCCGACCAATAAAAGCGTCAATGGAGAGAGATAGACACTGATACAAACAGGACTTACCACAAGCTCATAGAAGCCAAAGGTGACCAAGATGATACAAACGAATTTGGTTGTAATATGGGTGGTGAGCATGACTTTACTGATCTCTCCGATAGCTATGTTGAGGTAAAATTTCAGGTTGCTACTGAACGATATGGCACTGCAGTTGTCCTTAACTTGAGCGAAGCCAAAGTTTACATTGATTGCCACCAAAGCGGTGACTGGAGCCGATATTAGAATCACATCTGCTCACTGGTTTGTCAAGCGAGTAGAACTGACACTTGTTGCCACAAATTTCACAATAGAGCGTATGGCGAAACAAAAAGCTCCGCATGCTATAGACAGGACTCTCTTCTACCAACAACAAGAGACAGGCAAAACACAGTTTAAACCGAAGGATATATGGAGCGGTCCTTTGCCTAATCATGTAATTGTAGCTATTGTGTGTTCATTGGCGCTTGAAGGAGACATAACCTAGAAACCCTACATATTTGCAACTCGGCTACAGTTAACCACTGGCTCGAGAGAGGTGCCTGAGATCGCCTACAAACCAGTCTTTAACAGAACAAAAGTGAAGGCTCCTTGGTTGTCCAAAAGTATCTTCCCATTTCTTTATTTCTTCTCACTTTAGTGGAAGATATGAACAACTCATCAACACAAATGACTGGTCTCCCACCTGCGAAAGCAATCAAAATGTTCAAGGTCCGATTGTTAGCTAAGAAAGCCCATCTACATGAGACGCTGTTGCCTATCGGCATGATGGTCTACGTTGCTACCAACGAAGAAGACCCAAAAGATGTTGGTTGTCGACATGTCACCAATCCGTGGTGGATATATAAGCCATAAGCAACCTGCCCTTATCTGCATTGCATTCTCAAAGCAGGGGTTCACAAAGTCACAGCTGCTACCTGTGGCTCAACAGAATTGAAATCCGTTGTTTGGAAAGTCATCAAACTGATCCTAGCGTTTGTGTCAGCGATTAAACGATAAGCATGTGATTTTAACACTTCATTTGTGGCGTCCTTCACTGTCGTCTTTCCAATTGATACTAAAGGCCTGCCCATGCATGCATGACATCCGGTGTAGCCGTGTAGCAACAATTTGGTGTCACACTTTACACACTTTTTGTTTGCAGTGAGTTTGATCGTAAGTGAGTTTGCCTTTGTCTTTTTTGTATTTTTTACGCACCTTTTGTGCCTTGCCTTGATCAGGGTTATGTTTGGGGTTGCTTGCATATCTGAAGGGATAATAGGATCTTGGTGTCGGTTGGAGGTAAGACCCTCACAATTTGAACCATCAACCTCACACGCAAGAATGCAGTGTACACAGCATTGCTAATTCAGCCACTGAGGCTATATACTAGAAAGATAAACAAGCCCAGAGGCCCAATTGTTTTTCGCTGGACACGATGCACGTCCCCCAACCTGCATATTTCCATTTGAGTGGGAGCCCTCCCTCAACTATTTGTAGAGGCACTTGGACGATCATTCTTATGTATGCCTTAACTATCTCGTGACTTCCAGGTATGATCAAAGTCAGACACTATTTTCTCGAACGAAAGACAATGTTGTCTTCCAGGTCATAGCGTATCTTTGCTGGGAGCTCAGGATGATTTTCTTTGTGATGCCAAAGTAGGCTAGCTTGGACCTTCTCACCTAGGATGTTTGTGGAACAGAGCCAAATATCATCCAGTGTAGTGCTTTGCAAAGCTCATTCGAATGTCACCCCTGCGAAATGCCTACAGAAGAGTTTCTAAACTGAATGCGGCCTGGTTGGCACCACATCAACCTTTCAACAGCGTGTAGCGCTGACGTTGGCACTTTTTGACAGATTATGTTGGCGAAGCAAACTAACCATGGCTCTCCACATATTTTGCAGAAGCAAAGATAAATGCCGTTAAACTTATAGATATTTGACCCAGATTACGCTCTCAGCATTTCAAGTGGGCCTTTTTCATCATCCCATGGGGGAATCTGCCAATAGCCCCTACAACATATTACTTGACAAGTTCAGTGGGACAAGTAGTCCTTACAGCACTCATCAAACACTACAACCTCAGCAAGATTGTCAAAAAAAATTTGTTTTTTGCTAGTAATGAAATTTTTAGTAGAGTCTTTGCAAAATTAACATGATAGGCATGATAAACAAGCAGAGATTGAAACTTAAAAAATTTTTAAAGATAAGTGATATTAACTCTTAAAGTTTAATTTTGAAAACAAGACATGCTCAATACATTACAAATATGACTTGTTAATAAAATCCTAAATCTTAGCTTAATAGAAAGGTATCATTTTGAAAAAATGAAATAATAAGTTCATTTTGAGGCTTTGTTTGGTCATGCCTGCACTGCCCAAAACAAATTTCAAGATAGCCAACATGCTCAATCTATAAAAAATATCTTAAGGATAGTGTTCGGACTACAAACGCATCTCATAATTTTTTTTTAAAAACACCATACAATAAGATTCGTTTTATATACTTTTATTAAATATTAAATTTACTTAAATTTTTATAAAAGTCCATTGGGAAAAAAAATACATGAAAAAAGGCGAAAGAGGAAAAAATGACAATTGTAATTTTTTTATTTGAGGAAATAAGTTCCTCAGAAGGTTCATTCAAAATAGATGAGATTAGTGTTTAACATAACATAGATAACATAATTTTCTAATATACATAACATAATTGAAGTTATGCAGTATATTATTAACCTGCCTGTTAAAAGTCTATTTATATTAGGCCTTTATTTTGAATATCGTGAGTCAAAACATTCCTTCGATTACCCTCTAACTTCATGCAAAGAATTATATAAATCAAATTAACAGATTTGCAGAAAAGTAGAAAAAACCATTTTTTGTACACAATTTGGGCTTACCAGAATTTTTTGAAATCAATTTTCTTCACTTTCTAGCCCTTTTAGATATCAAAAATTATGCCACAAATCCAAAAAAATAAAATTTTTTAATAAACTGATTCTAAGAAAAACTGTAACAAATGCATACACACGAACTGGATTAAATCTATATGAACCTTGACAGCTAAATTCGGGGGTCGAACACAGAGTAGTATAATTAAATAATTGCCAAAATAAGAAAAAATATATATAAGTAGCAACAGAGATACAGAAATTTCCAAACAAAGATAAGTATTCCCCAAATAAGTACACCAAACTGTTTCCAAAATAAAGTTGACTAGAATATCTAAAAGCAATTTCCCTAAATAAGTGTGTCTGAAATCTATGAAAACAAACCTGCAAAAAAATACTCACATGTATTGGAATATCTCTTCCAGGTTCTGCGGCTACACCTGTCATGAAGTCATTTGTCAAGAATGGTCGAATAACTACCGATCTCTGGCAAACAGGATTACGGGATACAGGATCGACGTCAAAATGGACAGGGATAAGAACAATTGGCATTTGTGTAATTGTTTTCATTAAGCCTGAAAAGAAACAAGTTCTGGTAACTAATAGATCCAAAAAAAAACAAAAGAATTTTTTAAAACCCATGCACTTTCTTAAATGTTAAATATCAGAAAATCTTAATTTTACAGCGCTGATTTCTTTATAGATTTAGACTATATTTTCTAATATAATACACAATGCTAGGATAATCCATTTTGAAAATTGAAAATGGAATGTTTTCCCATATTACCATAAAAGGAATTAATCATATTTTAAAGATCTTACAGATTTTCAAAAAAAAAAAACGATGTGCAATGCATTACATTAATGCATTGCACACTATTGTTTTGGGTATATCAAAATAAAAAAAAAAAAATTAATAG
>JAUZNK010021969.1:0-20587 GCA_035046665.1 Euphysa ruthae | reverse complement strand
CTCATGACATGTTGTTTTAATTTTTCTATTATTTATTATAATGACTGAGTTGAAAAATACTAATATTTTTAAAAATATTTGATTATATTTGATATTATAAGGTTTTACTCTTCAAACCTATCAAAGCATGAACAAGTTTGTACTAGTTTGTTTGTTTGTCCTATTACCAAATCTCGTAACAATTACCAAATCTAGTAACAGTTACCAAATATTGTAACAGTTACCAAATATCGTAAGAAACATTTGATTTTCGTAAATTAGTGTTGACAGTTCATTAATTTATTTTTGTTCTTTTAGATCATCAACTACCTCAGAAACTTTGGTTGTGTTGTTGTTTTCACACAAGTGTATATATTTGAATTTTTTCATGACTTTTTCCATATCTATTTTACAAAACCTATATATCTCTTAAATTTATTGGCGAAATTTACGCTCAATCTGTCATTCACATTTTTTTATATGAAACTTGCATCATACAATACAATACATTCTTTTATTTTTGGTTACTTAAATTATGATTCTAGTAAGGAAAGATTCATATTTTCTCTAAAATTTAACCAAAAACTTGCTTAACCTAGAACAAACTTCATGCTGCAAAAGCTGAAACTTGATTCGTCTAGAAGCTTAATTGTTCAGCAAAAAGAAGGTACAACACTAACTTTTCAATCCTTTTTTTCTTTTATATTTTTGAGACTTGAAGATTTTATAAGCAATAGGCACCATTGCAAATTACACGGTTTTGAAGGAAATTGCGATACTTAGTTTGAGACACATTCACCACAACTACCAGAAACCTTTTTGTTAAATTTTGGAATATTTATTTTTCCTTCTCAAGAATTAATATTTTTATGAATAAATTTTAAATTCTAATTCTGTAAGAATACTGACCTTAAGGGGCTTCGAAAACTGCGTTCTGATTTATTAAAGTCAATGTTTTTTTTTTTTTTTTTTGAATAACTTATCCGAATTTAACCATTAATTATTCATTATTTCAAATGATTATTCACAATTTTAGTTTTAGATGCGTCTTTGATGCATGGTAATGAGAAATTGATAAATGATTGACATTTATATTTTTATCCTTAGGCAAAAAATTTGTAGGTTAAAAAATATTTTTATATTTATAACATTAAATGTTACCAAATAAATTACCCAAGTTACTAATAATACTGTACTGTTTACTGTAGAATATGGTTGAATCAAGCATTTTTCCATGTGAAAATTTTATGAATGGAATATTGCCTACCAAAGATATATTTCCTTGGGTGACTAAGGCCAGTTTATGTTTTTCTAACAAGTTTATTATGTCTGGTGTTTAAATTATAAACAAAACGCACCAGCTTTATTAATAAACAGCACGCTATGAAAGATTTTTTTAATTACATCTACCAAATAAAGAGTATAAATTGACATATTACCAACTGTTTTCCGTTAAATAAAGTAAACAGGTTTTTAACGCATCTAATTTTCATTAATAACTTTATCCAATTTCTATTAGGCAATTTTTTGTTGTATTTTTAACAACGCAATGTGTAAATTATGATTTATTTAGATAGAAAAATTTTAATAACTCGTTTCTTATTTAGTCAAATGAATTAAATAGTCCAGTTAATTTCACATTGAAATAAATTGCAACATGCTTCTCTACAACCTTATGTTTATGGTAAAATGTCACATTTTGGAACGCTATAAAAATACAGTAGGATGCATTTTAATCCAGGTCAGGATTTGTTGCAGTTAGATTAACTGGACTAAAAACTTCCTAGACATCTTAAATCTAGCTAATCTCATCCACCTAATTGATGTGTCTTTCTAGAGAAAAGGGGCGATTTGTGATGGGTATTAATGTTTGAGATATGAATTAGTGAATACTATAACAATATAAACTTAAATTAGCGGACGTCAAGCAAACAGTGTAAAATTATTAAAATTTTCGATGAAAGGTTTTTGGTTTATCATTTGGTTAGGATGAGATTGAATTTCAGGAAATGATATTCTACAGTTGTTTGCTCTATGAATTAAAAAGAATAAATTTAGTTCTGGCTATATTTTCCAGGAGTAACAATCAAAGGTTGCTATTTTTGTAATCTTTGCGTTTATACCTATACCAAGTTCAAGATTTGAGAATAATACCAGTTCTAGATGCCCTTGTTGAGGAATTACAGGATTACCCTCCCTTCATTTAAAAATACAGACCCAGTTATGAGGTTAAGAAAAAAAAAAAGTCATTTTTAACATTTTCTGCTTAAGGTGGTTGAGGGTTAAAGAATTTTTTTTCTTTTTTTTTTTTTAATTTTTAATACTATAAACTATTTACTACTCTTAAATAAAAAAGAATGAAGCAAAAACTAGAAAAAAATATTTTTAATCACGCTTTAAAAATGGTGGGTTTAGCAATTTACCCTAAAAACTGGCGGTCGCCCGGTCAAAATCAAAAAGGTTTGGAACTTGAAAATTGCACCTGTTACACATTGTAAGTAGTGCTATAAAATGAGCCTAAATAAAATATCACCAGAGTTTATTAAATAACTTTAACGAGGGCAATTTGTTAGCGCAAAAATAATTAGCATAATTAGTCAATTATATCTGAACAACAAATAACCACATAAACACCTGATGAACTGTCCCCTCTATATCACTACCGCAATAGCAAAAAAAATCCAACACTAAATCAGCATGCGAAAAGATCGGGTTAATAGCATCTCGTACAGCTGGCAGTATATTGATTTTATTTTTATATATCGTATGACCGGCTGCTAGGTCTCTTTGCCATTTGCACCATAAATCTTTGCCATGTGGACAAAGTTTGTGCCTTTGTGCAAAATCAGGTTGACCATTGTATTCAAGATACTCAGAAAAATTATGTAAAATAGCGGCTATTTCCTTTCTCGTCATATATAAATTATTTTATTTGGATCGAACAACCATTCCGTTATTCCGTCAGCGCCACATAATTTTTTACCGTCTGAAAGTGAAGTCCCTTTATATTTTTGCTTGCATGTGCGAAGACCAGCTACAACGCGCTTTTACACATGACCAATACATTTAACCTTCTCGATAGTGTGACCGGGGTAAACACTGTTAGTTGAGACAGTGCCATATTCTTTACTGCCCTCATCTCCTAGATAGGTGGTGTAGTATAAATTGAGTGTATTAACAAAACGATCAAGCATTTGTCTCACCAATCAAACTCCATGCAACCAGCACTTCCAGTATGATTGATCTGACACTTTTGGAATAAATTCCAATTGTCGGAATTTATTCCCTTTTTACGTTTCTTCCAACATTTGGACTGTTTACATACTTTCGATAGAACAGCATAGTCAATGAATTTGTCATTTGAAATACAAGCGACAACAATGTTAAGTGAGGAATATCTCCAGGGCAGCTAAGAACCCTCACAACATAACATTTGTAACTCTATTTTCATCGGGTGTTCTAATGACATGAAGCGGCTTCATAAAGTCTATTACAAGCAATTTTTGAATAAGTTCTCTATAAAGTCTGTTAAAATATTTTCTATAGGATTTAGAGTATATTGGTGATGGCGTGTTCATCAACTTACAAAATTCTTTAACATTTTTGTATCCACGCCCAATTTTTCTAAACGCAATAACAGATCGAAGATTGATGTCATAACACTTCCTACCTACTAGCTGAAGATGTTTGAATATGCTCCCAATTACTTAGGTTGTCACATTGACAAATGTATTTAGCTTTAAAAAAGTTGGCAAATCCACATTTTTTTTATTTATACCATACCATGCGTTACAGTAACATTACAGGAACAGTTCGGGTACCTAATATCTTGAACAGCGAAAATAATTTTTCTGTAATATTACAACTTCAAGGAAAATCAGATTTTTAATCAGATAAAATGTAATAAAATTGCTTCAATCTTCTTTGATGATGCAGATTTTACTTAAATGTCGATTTCTGATTTGTTTTAGGTGGTTGAGAAATTAGCTCTATATTTTTTTCAACCATATCATTTTGCTTTTTTTTAATAAAGTGTTGATGGCCATGATATTTCCTTTTTCTTGCTTTTCTGGGAGTTCTTAGTTTCCCATATTTACCACCACTGTGATAATGTCACTTTCACAAATTCATTTCTTATTTATATCTATTTACAATAACCTAAGATAAATATCTGGTTGTTTAGAGCAATGGTTTAAAATTGTTTATTTATTTCCGTGTTCAGTGATAAATGGATTTCAGATTCGAAATCTACTTTAATTTAGCATAAAAATGAAACAAAAAGTGGAAAACACTAAATTTTGAAAAAATCAAAATTTTGACGGCCATATTTAATGTTCTATAAATTTTTTAGCTTCTTTAATAATAAAGAGATGCTATAAATTAATTATTGTTATTACTGGCTAAAATCTGTAAGACCGCGGGTAGAATAGCTACACTACAAATCAGACTTTCTATACAAATGCATCAGCAATTTCGATCGAAGTATTTAACAGAAACTTTACATATTCTTGGGTTTTATTCCTCCTATACTGAAGTCTTGAAGTTTGAAAGAAATGCATCTCTATCTACCGGAGTAGAAATAAAAAAACAATATATAAAAGGTGATAGTTCTTTCAAATTTGGAGCTTAATGGTGAAAATACATTCTATGGTATGGGAATCATAGCGTATATCAACAAGGGGAAATTTTACACAAGACATATCAAAAGGGTGAAAGTTTTCAATAATGATTTACTAGCAGCCTCTACCATTAATATTGTCTCATTTATAGATCGAAGACAAAGTGAAAAAGAGTTCACGTTTCAATCTTCACCAGAATGCAACAGTGCACAAATTAGGTCGAGTTGTGACCCTTTTTGGCCCAAAAACCTAATTTATCGTTTTAAGTTTTTGTCGGATTTTCAATACGTTAATAATACATTTATAATAGTTCAAAATCAATCAAAATAGTTTTTTTTGCTATTTTGCCCAGGTTAAAACATAACTTTCCTGGACTATAAATTTTTTATTTATATTCTTTTGCAGTATTGTAAAGTATGTCAAGCATGTCTTTGAAACTCATTTGTTCTAAAAATTATTCCAAATGGCATCTTTTATTGATCACAAAAATTAAAGCTCAAGTGCTGTTAACTTTTTTGCAGAAAATTCCCTATATAATCTCTTTCACCCAGGGCTTATTGTGTTAGTTTTTGTGTTTTTTTGAATGAAAATCTCACCATGTTTTTTGCTATGTTCTCACATTTTTTGTTCTTTATTGTTGAAAAGATTAATTAAAGAAATATATACATAGTTAGTTATGTTTTTTCATTTTATAAGGAATAAAAATTGGAAAACAAAAAAGTTGAGGCTTCAACAAAAATAAAATGAAATTCAAGGCATTCCAAAGTCTTAGAGAAAAATTTATCCGCACAAATTTAACAATTCCTTTGTCAACCTCTGCAGAAACATGAGCGTGCCGTGCCTCTCTTAATGAAAGGTCATTTCTTTGCTCAATAGATAGAGCAATGAGATTTCAGGCTTACCTTACCAATCTAGTCAAGCAGGTAAAAGTATGAAAGTGGAAAACAAGTGAGATATTTGTGACCTATATCATATCAAAGCCTGTACTTTCAGGAACAACTTGTTGGAAACTTTAATTTTTCTTCTCAGTGTGTATTTTACAGATAAGAACTATGATTTTTCATATTTTACAGATCAGATTTGCCTCTTTTTACGCATAATTCAAGTACAAATGTACATTGTTAACAGCTGCACTAACAAAATAAATTTGCACTCAGTATCATTATTTTCACCATGAGTAAGTCAAAATTGTCTTCAGAGTTGTGAGAATTCCTGGCATTCTTTTTGTTTAGACAGCCACCATACATCAGCGTGCTTGAGATGCCTGCAGCACTGACATCAATTTGTGGAGCATGCACTAGCTGATTTGCAATGGCAGGTAATCACCTCCAGAAGTCTGATGATGGTTTCTTGATCTTATGCTGACCACCACCATCCAGTCGTCAGTCATATTCTTCTGGTGGTAGCCTCTCCGGATCTGTATTAAGTGTTTCTTTCCAAACACGTACAGCATAATTGCATCGATCGAAATGGCATTTTTAAGTGGAAATTTCTGATAACTTGATAATAAAAACTTTTTAGTTTCCGCTTCCAAAGTTGTCAAAAAGTTTTCCTTAGAATCGGTATATGAAAGGGCACTGAACTGGACTCAAGTCTCTCTGAGACAGACAACTTTAACTGTTCCAAACAAAATTTCTTCTGCACTAAGTAAATCTTTCTGTACTTCTTGGCTCACAAGATTTTTCCCAGAAAGACTTGTCAGAGGTTCACTCTTTTCAAATGTATTTTCCCATGACCCAGTGATTTCATGGCGTTTATCAGCATATTCTGTACATAATTTCATCCTCATTGGCGTCCTGACTTTTGGAAATCTTCCATTATATGTGAGAAAATGTAGGTAGATACAACCCATCGTTGCATCGTTCTTGCTATGATGCCCACAATTCCACCAGTTCCTTTCTGATCCTTTTTCACGGTCTATTATACGACCTTATCTGCAGAGATCTTAATGAATTTTTTTTTCGTCACACCAAGAAATTGCTTACTGCATAACTACCAGATATCCATCTTGATTGACTTCTGAATGTTCAAAAATTATGTAGCATAAATAACAGAGCCACCCAGAATGTCCAAAAAAATTTATTTACATATGGCTCACATATAATTTGATCAAAGCCATCCATTAGCTCAGCAACAGGTGCCATTATGTCAGGATTCGCATAATTTGCGGCCAAGTTCTATTGTCACCAAATGATGAAAAACTTCAAGGATTTTGAAATAAATCACATGGTTTGCTAACAAATTTTTTTCTTCCAAGGACAGTTTTGCATTCATCATTCATACTTGCTTTACATTTTCGACAATGGTACGTTATTCTGTTGGAGGTTGATTCATCGAAGGAAAGGAAACAACATTTCTCACATCATCAGGCTGTGTCTGGTTTGAAATGGTAGGAAAGAATTCGACCTGAAATGACCTGTGATTAGTTTCAACCAAAAGAAGTGCAATGGCCTCATTGACCTTGCTGTTGTTTATTTCTACTTCCTTGACCAACTTCGGATCTGAGCGAGTCTTTTTAATTGCTGGTTCGATTTCATTGATAATTGGCTTAAAAAACATACACATTCATCATCTGTAGAATTACAGGCCTTGGCAGTGTATTTAATTCAGTGTGCTTTCTGTGAATTGCAATTTATCCTAAGCGATTTAGTCACGTTACCAGCTTTGTACAACCTCTTTTCCATTTCATGCAAAGACCAAACTCCACATTTTTGGACAGGCCCGTACGAAACGTTATTTAGATTTAAAATTTTCATTAGATTTTTACCGATAGATTTATTTAGAATTTCACGACGGTCAGTTTTTCACTCTGTTTCATACAGCAAGTTGTCAAGAAAATCTTTAATTAAAGATAGACTACTCTAGCTATCAATTTCATGTTGCGGAGAGGCTAACTGAAAGTGGAAACTTGTAGGATAGGATTTCTTGACAAAGCAGCTTCGCCACTTCCTTCACCTTTCCTACTCTTGAATGATGTTCGTCATCACAATGTGATGTGGCCTAGCAGAAGACAAATTCGGCACCCTTCTTGACGGCATAATAATGGATTTTATCACTAAGTGCATTGAACAAGTGCGTTCTCTTGTATCAGCTTTTATCTGTCCTGAGGTTCGCCAAAGAGAACCACGCTTACCTAAAAACAGAAATATGGTCTTTCTGCATAAAGAATAATGCACTAAAAAATTCTGTACAGGATGAATTTATTTTTTTGCAGAAAACTCAAATTTATGTTTAATAAAAGAATTCCTTTAAACCTGACGAAAATACGATTTGATGTGGAAAAATTTGAAGATTATACTGAGACAAGAAATAACCAAACTGAAAAAATGGCAAAAGTGATGCTCACAACTGTCACAACATGTTTAACAGATTTTTTTAAATTGCACGAAATGTTTCTGTTTACTCATAACGTAAACCAGACCTAACTGTAGAGGCAGCAACTTTGGTGAAGCGTTCCAATGCTTTATTGTGAGTCCAGTCAGAGTAGGAGCTGCTGTGAAATCCCTTGTCAGCTGGAAGTAATTCATTGCCATAGCAACCAAGAAAGTTGTATTTCAGTATCAAACAAGCATTTTTCGCAACCTAAGGATTCACCAAATTAGGATGTAATCTAGCAGCGCTATTGCATGATCTTTAAAACAGTGAAGCGAAAGTAGTCAAATGACCGGAAAACTCTCAATAAAACGATGCCAAGGTGGGGGTCGGTGCCTCAACTAAATAAGAAAATCCACAAAAAATATAAAAGTTGAGAGTAACATTGCCTATTTTGCAGAATGGAATTTATACATCAACTATGGAATTTATACATCAACTATACATCAGCAAATGAGACCTAAAACTGTTCTCTAAGGATTCAAAGAAAGTAGATAGGATTATTAAATTTCCATAGTGATTGAGTGAAGGATTTGCTGTCTGCTTTCTTAGCAGCATCTCTGGCATGAATTATGCACTTTCCAGCACTCATAACCTTCAACAGCTGACTATGCCATAATTATTCTAATCTAAAGAAAACTAAATTAATTTTTTATTCAAACAAAACTAAGCAGGAAGCAAGCTAAATTTAAAAAACAGTTGAGGCATTTCAACATAACCTTTGAAACACTTCCAGAATTCAAATTAAGCTTAACTGGGATGGGATATGGTAATGCAGACAATAACAAACAAAGCAGCCCAACATTAAAAGGAGCCCTTAGACATGTCTTGCCACTAATTTACCTACGAAGCTACCATTCCTACCAAAAAACAGTTCTGGCGCTAAAAACAATGCAGATGCTAAAACTGTATTTATACTGAAGATACGGGTAAAAAAATTACACTCTGGTCTGTAAAATATTATTTGAGGAAGATTGTATTTTCTGAACTTCGCTGGATCTGCATATTCTGGTCTATAGAGTAGACATTAAGAAAGAAAATCTTTCCAACAAGTGATTCCTGAAAGTAGACATGATGAGCTGTCATATGGTATAGGTCACAGGTTTCCCCTCTCGTTGCCCACTATCATTCTCTTATTTGCCTGACTAATCTTTATCCGTCCAAAAATTAGATGCAATCAAAAATAAATGTCTTATACAACGTTCGAAAGATTATTTAAATATGATTATTATTTATATAAAAACTGTAGCCTTAAAAAAAACTTACAGACAAATATGTTAAAGATGAAGATTAAAAGTATAATTCAACGCTAGTTCGGAAATAAAGGAGAGCTAAAATAAAACCTTATTTGTACAAGTAAATAACCTTTCCTTTTTTTATTTGTTTTATTTCCCATAATGGGGGGAGATCACCGAAAGTCAAACTTATTAAGAGATAATCACCCAAGGCCTGGCTTACTTAGAGACAATTAATATAAATATAAGATATATACTTATATAATTATTAATATTATAAGTATTATTAAATATAACTATAAATTATAAATTATTGCATCGAATTGAATCAAATGCTACACATATCCTAACCCTAACTCTAACCAGGATTTGAACCGGGAACATTACGGTTTTAGAAATAAACTATTTAATTACAACAAATATATTTTAAAACTATAGTTCTCTTCCTCATTGTGCGAATCCTTTTGCGTTATAATCGTAAAACAAATCTTCAAAAAAATGTTTCTTTCATTGCCTGCATCATCGTCACTTTCTCAACATTGTTCTAAATTTTGTTCTCTACATCATATTATTTCTAAAAAATATAAATATTGTATAAATATTATATCATTATAGTTATTTATAATACAGACACTTTATTTTACCTTTTCATTGACTCTCGGTCTTTTATTAGAATATGGATAAGGATCCTTCAATAATAGTAATAAAAAATCATCCATAGCATACCATGCTTTTAATTTTTAAAGGTATTCGATTTGGGTATCAAGAAAAAACATTATTTACCTTTTTATTTTCACAGATTTTTCACTCTCTAAATGTTGAAACACATTTTAATCCGTGTTCTGGCAACTGCACAATTTTCTTCCGCATTGATTTTTTGATGAAATAGTAACGGAAATAACACCCATTGCCAGTAAATGTAACAATATTGTGATCGACGTTATCTGCAGACCACTGTATAAGTGAAGGTTCTTTCGTAATGTTAATTAATATATAAAGGTTTGTGGAAGCATGGCGAGCTTGTTGGCAAACCAAAGTTCGCTAAGTTGGAAAACACAATGTTCAAAGTAAGACAAAAACTATGCGCTACCCGGGAATCGAAGCCGGGGCATAAAAATGGGAATCTGTTACCACCACATACGCTACTAGTGCATATGAGAATTATCATAATTCCATATAATATATTATTTTATGCACAAATACAAAAATTTGCATCCTAGAATCGTATTACCCTGAAGCCAAATCTGATAACTTTTTTGTAATACAGAGAAACAATTTCATGTTAGATTATCAACAAAACTCTTGACCTGTCATCAATGATGGCCATCGATCAAAGATGGCAATATTTATTCTGCATTCTTCAAGTTATATATACTTTGTCTAACTATTATTCTTTTCGCAGGTGAGCATACCTTTGATTATCTTAGGGATTCTTTTTCCTTGGTTTGTATTTGTGACAACAAACCTCCTGTTAAAGTAAAATTTGATTTCTGTTATTTTTTTATAAAATATGAAAACTGAATCAAAAATAAATTTAGCAGCCTCGGGTAAGAGGTTATGACGCACCCTGTTAAGTAGAGATTTGATCTCAAGCATCACACAACGTCGTTTAAATTGTTTTAAGGTGTTTCAAGTTTTCATTTTTTATACATTTAGGCGTAAACACATATGATTTGCAATCAATTTGCTGTCGTAAAACTGTCGCAAAAGCAACAACAGACAGCATTTCCTAGAATATTACCAGCTACTAAGTCATTATCTTCATGTTAAATTTTATGGAAGTCTGCTGAGAAAATGAAATATAAAAGACAAAAGAAAACAAACACACTATACTAGTACTAGCTAGCTATCCATTTCAAACATACGTTTTTACTTTATAATCCAAGATGTTAACAAACATAGCTAATTAAGTTAAAAACGAAAATTCCTCAATGACATATCATTAAAATGATGGTCAAACAAAGCAAAGGAACTTTAATGGTTTACAAGTGCCAGTAGTTAGGGTGTATTGCCCCACATTTTCAATGATTTTTGAATAGTATAGTATAATATTATATAGTAGAAAATAACAATCCTTTAGAGGTTGTCTAGATAGATTATTTTTATTATTACAATTAGGGGATTTACTGATTTAGATCCAATTTTTTATAGCTTTTTATAACTTTACCTTTTTTATAAATATTTATAATAATTATAGTTAACGATGTATGCTTTATTAAAGTTCGAAAGTATTAAAAATCTTACCTTTTTATATAAATACCAAAAAGTATTGCTGATTCTTTCGATTACTTATAATATTATTTCTTTGAAATGGGTTAAAACTTGTTTTTTTAATATCCAGAAGTCATTATAAAACACTTTTCCATAGATATTATTTACGTACAAAACACAACAACAGACACAAAATATTTTCAATCACCATAGAGAGACCTAAATTGATGATGCTTTATTGTCTTGATTGAATTATTCTCTTCTGTTCAAATATTATTAATAAAGAAATGGGGAGGCGAGACAATATTGTCTCGATTGAATTATTCACTACTGTTCAAATATTTTTAATAAAGAAATGGGAAGGCGAGATAAAATATGAAAAAATAGTCCCAAATTTAGGCTGAAAATCTGTGGAGTAAGCAAAAAAAATCTTTCCTTTCTATGGAGAATTTTTCGTCATGTTGTCAAATGAGCTCCAGTTGAAAAGCTCGTTTTTTTGCTTTCACAATTATTTGTTATATCTTTTTATTTCTTATATAATCTGTACATACAATAGAAAGGTTTGATTTTAAATTACTATTTTTTATAAATGATGCTTAGTTTTACTTCATTTACACTAAATGTACCTGTTTCTTTTTTCTCTCTTTAATTCACCATTTCGCGACGAAATCAAACGACATCAGATTGGCCAGACATCTCTGCAAATATTATAAATGTTCATTGTATTGCGCCTTTAATTTTTTTTCATACATACAGACGAGTAAGCTTCTCCTGGACTCGCAACTTTCATTCTTTCTCATATCTCATTTATTGTATGTAGTTCACAGTCACTTTCTTTTTCGAGCCATTCACAAACACGTCGTATGAAGCTATCTAGCAAAACAGTGTTCACTGGTTTCGCCTATTTTTATTTTTATGTCGCTTTAATGGGAATTTCACCATGCAAGTAGCATATTAAAAAGCCTCCTCTGGTACTTGTCATTATCATTGCAGCTTTCAAGTCTTCCAAGAACTATTTCATTTGTCATTACTTTCTTTTTCCCAATACACCAAGTTTCCTCTTAAAGTTAGAGCATTGACTTTGTTGACGGCCTTCCTTTTATAGTTTAAATGCCTCTTAAATCCAGCATGCTTCTCACACAGAAAACAATGTTCTTTCCAATTAAATACATTATCAATTGATGAACGTAACTTTTTAGTTGGTATTTTTGATTCACTTTTCCTTCGAGTGTCTGTAAATTTCCTATGGCAATCGAAGTGAACTAAATGCGTGTTTGCCCATTTTATGCGATTTCTTGTAACTCTGTGGCTAAGATGGGATTTCCTTTTTCTTTGTTAATACGGAGCAAAGTATTCAACACTTTCATCTGGACTACAGTATGTATTGATGTAAATTCACTTTACACAGAACACATTTCTCATCATTTGAAGAGGATACCATCTTAAATAAAAAAAATTGTCTTGTTATATTCAAAATAAAGACAAAAACATAACATAAAATAAGGCATCGGTGTATTATAAATGCGAAAAGAATTATTTAATTCACTTAGTAACCAAAACAAATATTTAAATCTTGAATCGTATCATTTCATCATTATTATTATAATTTCTGAATAAAAGATCAATGTTTTAAATAAGCAAGTATAAATTCCTTATTTTATACATTCTTTAATTAAGCATTTTCATTGGTTGCCGCTATGCCAACAAAAGAACAAAAAACAACTTGACGGAACGATATTTTGAAGATTTTAATTGGTGGTTTTTAAACAGTGACATCGTTTTTGATTGACATTTTTAAACAATAGGCGAATAGAACGATATCGTAATATAACAGCGTTTTTAACATACGTTGTGTAGAAGTTCTAGGCCAAAGGTAAAGCGCTCGCTAGTATTATCTTGGTTAGTATTAGTATTAATAACAAGGCATTTCACAATAAAATCATTACTTCCTCAAGATTTTCGTAATTTTTATTATAATTACATTGATGCACAACATGAAAATATTGAATATTAGTATAAAGCAACAACTACACATTTTGAGGCTATAGTTTTTATATAAATATTAATTAGATTTAAATAAATTTTCCAACAGTGTATAAAACATGCATTTTTGCCGACATCAATTTTTTGACTGTCCCCAAATATTGTTTTGGCCCTATAAACTGACTTTCCCGAACCGCATTACCGGGGATTTTTTCCTGGTCTGGTGACTATTTATGCTTTAAAAATTAGACTGAACAAATTTCAGCTTGATACTATTTTTTTGGGGGTCGTAACTTTACTGGACTATAGTCTTATACAGACTATTATATATATATCCGTCATAAGCTCCAGGACTAAATAGTCCTGGAGCTTATGACGGATGTTTTTAACATATTTTCAACAAGTTTTGACCACCTCCACTTAATAATACATTTGTTTTGAATCAAAAAAAACTTTTTCAGCTGCAGTGATAGCTGTGGGTGCGGCTACTGGGACCCACTGAATCCCAAATTTGGGGTTATAATTTTTCTCAATTTTACCATGTATGAAACTTTCCCATTCAAATGGAAGAGGTGTGATAGTGGCAAAAAAGCCAAATCTAACAAAAAAATCTGGATGTAAACCAAGGTCAAATACTCCAAAAATGGTGAAGATATGTTGAAAACATCCGTCACAAGCTCCAGGACTAAAATATGAGATTACGACTCAAAAATAAAGAAGTGCTCTTTAACGTATTTTACTGCAGACGAAATACTACTCTCAAGATTTTATACTGTTCAGTTACCTCACTTCATAATATATATAAAAATACTATTGGTTGTACTTAAGTATTTATTTCGTTAAAGACTGATTTCAGACGACTTAAAAAAATGTAGCAAACAATTTTTTAGTTACTGCCTACTAGATTTAAGGCGGTTTTACAGTGTTAAAATCATTTAAAAATTGCATTTCTTGTCTTTTTACCACTTTAGAACTAAAATTTATTTTAATTTTTGAATTTAAAATCTGATTTTTTAAAATTCGTATTTTGAAGATATTTTTGTTTTTTTTTTTAAAGCAGACATATAAAATTGATGAATGTTTTGCAGTGTTTTTATTATTATAGCCGTACAAACGTATGATTAAAATAATCTGTTTACTTGCGTTAGCTTATAAGAAAAAGCCGATTAATGAAACAAAGATAATAGTATCAAAGTATTAATATTAAAAAAGAAAGTCTATAGCTAGTTTATCCAGAAAGGAACTACCAGATTATGATGGCCACAACAACACGAATGCTTAAAATTATATCAGTAAAACCACACCTTTATTGACTCCTTCTTTCAGGATAAAATTGACAAGTTTCTTATCACAGTGTAATAAAGATGCTGCATCAGATAATTCATGGCACTAAATTTTAATTAACAGTGACATTATTTCAGAAATGATAGCCCTATGATTGCGACGTTGCCCTGAATACAGGTGCAATGTTAGAATAATATGTTGTAGAGCAAGTATCCAAAGTCAACTTACAGTTGGTCGAAATGTTTGAGGATGTTTGTTTTATCAGCAATCATTTTTTAAATGATTGCATGAGAGGAATTCTTAATGTTTTAAATCAATGAGGTCCAGGATGTTATACCGAAAGTTTTTTCACCCGAGAAGACAATGAGCTTATGCTGATCATCGGTTAAAGATTCAAAAAAAATATCTAGAAAAAAGTTAGCGTAAAGTTTTTGGGAACCAAAACACTATTGAAGAAGGAGATATTTTATTTAAAAAACTGAGCTGTTTTGATTATTTTTTAGACATCTTTTTGGTTGATTCATTTTAAAAGCAGGTTTTTCTAAAAATCACTTTTTTTAAAACGCTATGCATCACAGCATCCCAACAGTTGGAAAAATTTGTTTCCTGTGATAAGATTTAAAACATATATTTTTTCTTAAAATCTACTCGCTATATCCATATATTCCTCGCTATTTTAATTTTTCTAACACAAGGTCTACTAATCAAATAATCTTTGTTTTATGACAGGACATCTAGTTACTCAATTGAAATCTATCCTGAAAATTAAAAAAAATAAAACTATAATTATTCTTTGTTAGAATGCGCAGCGTTTTCACTCAATTTGACCTTTTTTAGGGCCCTGAAATGGACACGAAAATTTTTTATTTTAAATCATTTAAATTTCGTAGGAAATATTATAAATAGAGAAATATAACACATGATCATTGATGATTTTTTTATTAATACTGTAAAGCAGCCCTAAAGTCTAAGACATTCTAAAAATAACTCATTGTTATACAAGAGCAATGATCCATATCTTAGGCCAGTTAATTTTTCAAAATCTTTAAATAGAAATAGACGCGTACCAAATATGGCATATGTACAAAGATCGGCATATATATACAAGGTTGATGAAGGAGATTGAAAAGATTCATATGATCTGTAACCATCAAATGTAGACAGCTATCCCGATGATGAAATTGAAAAAAAAATTAGGGAGTGAAGATGAAGAAAGGGAGAATTTAGAAAGTTAATTTGGAAGAAGCACAAAAAAAAGCAATGAAAGAGTTTTGGAAGTATTTAAACACAGCGTATTATTATCAGTTTTAAAAGAATAATGACACTGTCCAGAAAGTAAAGTAAACAAGTTATAGGTTACAAAATGAAAATAACATTACCATTCGTACTTTTGAAATTTTCTCATTATAAATCAGTGATAATAAATTTTTTAAAACAAATTCGATTTTGTTTTTAGAAATTGAACTAGAGTTAGTCCCAATTCCTAAAAACTGATATAACTAACTCAAATGATTATGCACAATAGTCATTTATAATACAAAGAAATAAATCTGTGAAACCACCGTATAATTTCGGGAAACATACTATAGCATAATTTAGATGGTATATATCTGTCCTCGTCCTGTGTCCCAAATTTGTAATATATTTATCTATATAAAAAAGAAAAAAGAAAGTAAAAAACAAGACTATAAATCAAATTTCTCTAATTTGATAGGTTTAGTCCAAGTTTCTGAAAAAAGATAAGACTTTTTATAGTTAAATTTAGTGAAGGATTTCTATAAATGTGTTTAGTATAGAAATTTTTTGCTACATCTTAAAACAAAAAATAATATTTCCATCAATCTATAATATAAATCCTTTTGAATCATTCTTAGGGTTAGTTTCAGAATTTTTCGATAATTTAACCGGGAATGACGAAATAGATACAACGGGCACTACGTATTCATTATAATATATGATAACAAAATTATATACAAAAATAAATTATTTAAAAGAAAAGTGTTTTTAGCCATTTTACAAAATTTTTAAAAGTTATTGATTTTATAAAACAATTGCAGCTGTAAATTATTTTTTGTATGTTATTGTGTTACACTGAGTAAAGATGTTTCATTTTGAGGTATATATGTGACGTCAGCAACGCTCTCCATCATTTTGTTGGCTTTCTCGGTTTCTTTACTCTGCGAATAAGTTGGTAAAGTTAACATTTGATCAAAAAATAAAGGAATCAATGAGAGGGTTTTGCTTGACCACAGCTGAAAAATAAAAAGAAAAGAAAAGTAAACATATAAACCTGTCTGAAAGCTGAATGCCTATTTAGGATTATAATACTTTTCTTAATAAGCAGTCTGGAGGATATAAAAATAAGGATTAACAAAAAGGTGATTCCGTAATTAGAGAAATATGACAGGTGTCGCATCCAGGATACAATAATACAATAAAATTAAAACCTTGATTAAATTTTCCCAGGCTCTCGAAGATGTCCATACAGGTGAATCATTTTTATTGCTGTGACATTTTTTGTAACCTAATATTTTGTTGAGTATTAAGAAATCTGTTTAAGCTTAGTTTCATGCTTTTTTTTTTTTTCTTTTTCTTTTACAACCGCCCATAAAAGTATTTCCTTTAAACAGATCCAATCTCCGCTAAAAGCATGGTTCTCTGATAAGAATGTCGCCATACAACTTTTTGTTAATGACCGTTAAACCGTTGTCGGCAGGAGGGAAATTACAAAAACTTGTCTGCCGTTCTCAGATGTAAGTTTTGAAACTGCGCAGGAGAGGAAGATTTAAATTTACAATAGCAATGAAATAATAGCAAAGATAAATATGATAATTTTAGAGTTTATTGACCCCATATTGACTCCCTTGGTCAATTTGCGGATTTTTTGTGGATATAGACTTGACCAAAATTCGTGAAGTTTATGTCTATGTTTATAACACGCCTAATGAACTGAACGCAAATGAATTCTCTTACCACTGCCAAAAGTGCACCCTTTGCATAGCCGTTGAGAAAATCAAATGATACAGGAGTTTCGTCTATTTCTCCGTTCACAAACCCACTAAAAAAATAAAAAATATGTCTTATTAGATTCAATCTAAATCGATAAGCTAGGAGGACAACACATTCTAATGTCACCTGAAACATATTTTGGAAACAAACTACATTCAACTAATTAAGGGCTAAGCGCAATTTAGAATTATCAATAATCATGACTAAAAAAGAAAAAAAGGTAACAGATACAGCCAGTCACCTTGACGAATTCTGTTGATTTGAATCGATATATTATTAGCGAAAGTCAGCATAAATTTATCCAAAACTGTCAAAAGGTCACTCATTGCAATATTTAGAGGAATGAGGTTTTAATTCATGAAGTTTAGAAATAAAATTTACATCGGAGATCTAAACAATGTAATATTGGACTTAATATCTTAATTTAAAATAAATATTAATATAAAAAGTTTACATAATAATACGATATGTTGTCACCACCCCCTTGGATACTTGAGATTTAATAAACACTCAGTGGGTTTCCCCTTTTCTTATAAAACTACTTGAATTGTATAACATCAATCATTTTGAAAACGGTGGATATTAAAACCCCAATCCTACAAAATCGTATGAAAGCACTAAAATCGTTACTAAACCTTTTGCTCATGCTAAAGGTTGCAATTAAAAAAATCGAAGATTAAGTGGAAATAAAACATCATAGCGCCAAAAATATATTTACATTGACAGCAAAAAATCTCAAGCAGCGGTTCGGAAAGAACGCTAACCTTTTATTCCATATTAATTTTTCCTAAAATGAACAAGCAAGTAATTCAGATGCCCTAAGATATAGGCCCCATTTGGTGGTTTGTTTAAATTAAATTATATATAAAAAAAAGTTATGTTCGTAAATATAATTAAATAAAAATTTAAATATTTTAACGATCACGATCATGACCCTAGAAATGGATATAATTTTTTAACACCCTGATACAACATGTTAATAAGCTCCAAAATTAATAAAGAAAAAAAAAAAAAAAAAAAAACCAGATCCCATTAATTAAAAAAATGTTGTGAGGTTACAGAAATTACTTCCCAAAATATGATCTTCTTCACCATGTGAACCTCATAAACAGATACAAATGAAATTTTATATTTTCATCGATATATAACAGGATTGAAGACTGTTTGCTACAAGCATTTATGGAAATAAAGTAAAAAGGAGCAGATGATTTACCAAGGTACAAGCTGCAACATGGGAGATATTCTTGTATGAAATATCGCAATGAATGGATTATCTGTAGTAGAACCTGATCAAAATAATTAGAAATATAGAAAATATAGAAAAATAACGTACTTTTAGTAAAAAAAAAAATATATTTTTTTTAAATCCGCTAAAATACAATAAATATAATAAGCCATACCAAATAAATTCTTAGAAAAGTAAAAGTTTTTCAAATAAAACAGCAATAAGAGCTTTGTGATAAATAAACTCTCGAAAACTAAATGTAAAAACATTATAAATAAAAAAATTGCGCTTCTCAATTTCTAGAATAAAATTTGCACCCGACAAAAAATTCAAACATAATTTTATCAGATACATCCTAGCATCACACAAAAAACCCTGTTGGCTTAAACAAGGATTTGCTTAAAGCATAATTTACACACTTGATGCAAAAAAAGATGTCATCCATATTAAAAATCCTACATTAACGTAAAAATAATAGCAACAACTCTTTCGATACTGTGCCTCTTAAAATCGTTCCCTCAGGAACGATACATATAAATTGTTGCTATGGCTACAATTTTTCGTCAACTGACTATATTTTGGTATCATTAGAAAGCTCTGTAAAAAACCAATCAAATGACGGCAAAAGATAATTTATACCGTTTCTTAAAGTAGAGATATAGACTTCAAAACTTTTTGTAATATCAAAAACATAATGGCGAATCGAGTGAGCAGAATATTCCTTCAAGATGCAATAGATTTTTGCATTAAAAGCGATGATAGCGATAATGATTCTTGCGTTGGAGGTTTATCTAGTCATGAGGAAGATGAAATAAATTAAATTTTGATTCATGTTCCCTCCAGTTGCTGTAAAGGGTCCATAAAATTTATATTTTACCATCCTTCTTTGTATTTTTTTTTATATTTATTTATTTTTTTTATATAATTTATTTTTTTTTTGTAGCAGGCTTTACTAAATTTACATACTATTTTTAATGATATACTTTGAAATTTTAGATATTTTACTGAAGTATAAATTTGTTTCTGTTATCTTAACTCTTTTGTTGGTCTGCATGAGTGTATATGTTCTGTTCCCTAAAAAACTGCTTCTCTTTTTCAAAAATTTGTGATCAGATCACCTGAGGCTAAACATTTTCTGACGATTTTCTTAAGATTTTGATGATTTCAAAGCTGTTTTTCTTATATACTTTTTCTTACAAAAAAAAAAAGTGTTCTTTTTACACATGCTAGTGATTCTGATGATGATGAGGAGGAAGAATCTGAGACCGTTGCTATAAGATTCTGTGATGATACAAACATTCAAGGTTTTGTAAATAAAAACGTATTGCCTACTTCCAAAAAGAGGAAGTCCTCCTTGCTTCCAAGTTGTAACATCCAAATTGAGTTGAGAAAAGTTGTTTCATTTATTGATCATTTTTGAAATAAAAGTAATGAGCTTTTTCAACCATTCCAAAGTGTTGCCATTGACGAGCGGTTAGTAAAGTCCAAACATAGCTCTGGGATTAGGCAAAATATTGCGAACAAGCCTGCTAAATTTGGTTTGAAGCTGTGGGTGTTATTGACAGTAAAACTGGTTACTCCTATAACTTTAACGTATATACAGGTAAAACAAATGAGGTCTATGAGTTCAGCCTTAGGTATAACATTGTTATGAAGTTGATACAACCACT
>JAUZNK010021958.1:0-20587 GCA_035046665.1 Euphysa ruthae | reverse complement strand
AGCGTCACATATATATATATATATATATATATATATATATGTGTGTGTGTGTTTGTGTGTGTATTTGTGTGTGTGTGGGTGTGTGTGTATGTATGTATGTATATGTGTGTATGTATGTATAAATTTCTGCAAGGTTGCTAAAACAACTAATAAAGGTAAAAGATTTTGGAATCTTTAAGAAGATTAAAACACGTGATAAATAGCATAAGTAATGCAATAGGAAAGCACATACAATGCACTAAAATAGCAATATAGAATAAAATTTGCTTAATTTAGTTTTTACAAATAAAATTAATAAATCATTTAAACCAAAAACAAACTATTGTTTATTTTCTGCAATTATTCCCTAAAAGTGATTTAATGTCTCTGTTTTCTGTGTAATCTTTGCTTCTTTTTTTAAAATTTCAAAACGCCTTACACTTTTGTTTAATTTTATCATTCACACCAAAATCAATTTATTTAAATTTGAGCTATCGACAATTTGATGAAAAAATTGAATTCTATCGCACGGTAGGAACCAAGTTTGAGTCGTTATTGAAAAATCTGTTAAAAACAACTTTAAACTGTTAAACTGGAAACGTGAAAAAATTATTTATAGACCTTCCAGAAGTTCTAATGCATGAAACAATGTCAAAAAAATATATTGTCAAAAATGAATATTTATGTTTCTGAAATTTTTATGTTTCCGAAAACAACACGAATCTTTTCGTTTAATTTTTAAAGTATTAATAAAAATTCCGTGATAATTTTTTGGCCAAATTAATTATTTATAATTATATCAATTTATTAATTATATAATTATATAATTGCTGAGCTTTGGTTAACGATTTGATAAAATTTTAAAAATGGCTGACAAACTAAGATAATCAGAAAAAAACCAAATTTACGCATAATAAAAACATCTAACTTCTTTACGAGAATTGAAAGAAGTAATTTCTGAACTTTTTTTAAAACAGCTGATATATGATAAATCATAAATTACTTTTTCAAGTATCAAACACAATTTCAACTAAAATACTTTTTTAAAAATTTGTCACGATATGCTTCTTGTCTCTTGACAAAAATAAGACTCGGTAAAAGACCTATGACAAAATTTTACTCACTTTTTTGAAAACTTAATATTCACGTTAATTTATTCAACGTAGAATTTTTAGACTAATTGCAGGTTATCTACAATAAAATTTTTCTGAAGTAAAGTATTAATATTCAGGTCAAGCCTATATAAAAATTGATTAACTTTCTAGTTTACATAACATAGTTTACTTTTAAAGAATAAACACTCACCACTGATTAATTGCTGTTTTTTAAAATGTAATAACCTAATTAAAGACTGCTAATGACTTGAGAAGGGCTTTTATTTGAGACAAATGTTTTATTTTGATATAGTTATTCAAATAAACCAACGTACCAATTAAAAATGTTGCACAAATAATTGAATTAATAATCGCAAAAGAAAAAATTTTACTTTTAAAGTATACAAAATTATTTTTGAGGGATGCTATTGAGTGAATTCATGTAAGAGCATTATAATGAAAAATCTAAACAAATCAAACACGTTTTAAAATAACAAATCACCTCATTCCGCGCAGCAGTCTGCATCTTATCAATGACATCAGCTTTTTCATCGCTAGCAAATATATTAGGAACATCGCCAGTATTTAGTATCATATTAATATCTTCCACGAATGACTCTTCTTTTATTTGATGATCACTGAAGAGAAAAACAGTAGATTTTCCATCTACACCTGACATGATTAACAGCTAAATAAAATAAGCAAATGAGCGTTACACTAACTATTTACCTCAACACCTGGCATGAACTAGTTATACTAGAGGATGTGTTCTTTTAAAAAGGACCTTTACAAATTTATATGGGAAATTGATTTAGAGGAGGTGTTTAATCGAGTAACCGAACTATATTCAAATTTGAAGCAAAACGACACTATGCATTGTGTTTAAAAAAATTGTTTTCATAGACAACTTAAACCAAAAAATTGGGCCAGTCAATAAATTATTTCGATTTTTCATTCTAACAAACTATTAAATGAAAAGGTTAAAAATTCACCTTTTTCAGATCATCCCGCCAGTCATTTCTGCTATAGCTCTTTGTGATCTCAATTTGAAACAAATCATAATCAGCCATTGATGATGCAAGTTTCGTAACGCTTTGACGACCACTACCACCAACCCCTGCAAAAAATTATTAATGTTGTGTTAGAAAATGATTTCAGTAATAATTTTAGACATAGAGAAATCAATTTATTGTGTTGCTTACTCAAAAAGCAGTTTAAATATAAGGAGAAAAATTATATGGTACAACCCAACATACCCAAAAATAGTAAAGTCGTACATAGGAAAATATTTTCTGAAATTACATGCAAAACATTTCCCGAGTAAAAATATCTTTTATGAAATTAAATGTTAACTTTAAGCCTAAACCAGCTTATTCGGACATATCTATAAAGACCAGTATCAAAAAATGAGAATTTGTTTTCAAAAACCTAAAAGTGTTAGTATGTTATGGCTTTATGACTTCACGCAAACTTTATGAAGATATTAAAGAGCGCTTTTTGAAATAAATAACCAAGCGGATTATCAGACAGACATACGAACAGAAGGATGGACAGAAGTGAGTGAATTCATAGGACTTGGCTTACCAGGAGTTTAAAAATTAAAAGATAATTAATATACCAAATTTACACCTGGTATTAATGGAAGTAGGAGAAAAAAAAAACTACTTTTTTCTGTCTCAAGAATCTATTTATAGCAGATAAAGAATCCATAATAAAATTACTGTCCTTAGATTTTTATCAAAACATATCCAGATATGGACAGGACAAACCTAATCAAGAAATCCTGTAAAAAAATACTTAAATCACAAATTTAAAATAAATATGAACATCTGATGAGACATCATCATTATCATAAATGTTCACTAACAGCTGCTTTTGAACTTCAAGGAAAATCAACGTTTACTGTAAGCCTTAGACTTAACATGTCAGCATGTGCAGTTGACCTAATCATTTGAAAAAAAGTGATAAAAGTGTGAGAGAAAAGCATTTAAAGATGAATACTCTTCCTAATCCAAATCTACTTGTGGTAATATAACAGCCAAGCATTTATGTCCTGGAGCCAGACTTGGCACTTAAGGCTAAAAAACCATCCTTCCACAGAATGCACTGTCTGCACATTAAACTGACATTTTGACATATGGTATATTTAACCAGAACTCTATTAACCAAAATAACTAACAGAAAAAATTTAAAGAAAAAATATTGACATGAAAACTAAAATAGGAAAAAGATAATCTGGTATTAAAGAGTATCAGAAATGTTCCATATTATAATAGATATTATAATTTTAATTTTAAAAACTAAATTGTGAACGTTTTTTTTTTCAGAAAATTTTTGTCTAAATAATCCAAGAAATTTTCAAGAAAACTTTTGGTTGGTATTTAATTGTAAGAGCTAATATTAAAAAGCTTTAACATCAAAAAATATTTGTATTAAAATAATACTTACCAACCAACAAGGCGTGACCGTTTGCCTGTTTTAACACTCGTGAAACTCTTGAAACATGCTCAATGGCAAACTTGAACATAACAAGGGACATTGGAGTTTTACTTATCTGGTTATATTCCTCAAGGTAACTAAACAAATTGTAACACTTAAAATCAACAAACAGATTAAATCTTTTGGGATTGGCCATACACTGCAATACATTGAGCTTTGAAAAACACAAAAGTTTGTATACAATTTAAACAAAAAAGCTTTGAACTTCATTAGCCTTGTTTCCAAAGTTAACTTTAAAACATCAACAAAATTTTTACTGGTAGTACTTAAAGAATTATTTAAATAAAAATTTTGCTGTGAAAATTTTGTAGATGTGACAGAAACTGTATAAAATTAAAGCCAAAAAATCACCTACAAGTGCCATAAAAAAATGAATAAACCAGATTTTTAGATTTCCATATTTCACCAAAAAATTGCTGGCACCAAAATATAAACAAAAAAATTATATTTTCTGATTTAAAACCCATGTGAACCAATTTTTCAAACAAAAATGTTTTTATTAACTATCACCATGGTTACATGTTACTAATGAGGGATTGTCAGTCTTATTTTTAAATATCATTTCATTTGTTTTCTTTCAGTTCAAGCAATTCTCTTTCTCGTTTTTTTTTTTTAATATTTCACAAATATAAATATAAGCCACCAACAAAAACCAAAAAAATTTGCAAGACAGGAAAGGTCGCAGTACAAAAACATTTTCATACACTTTTTATGATCTACATGATAGATATATATTAAGAGTTAGAAGTTAATATAAATGATGGATGGGAGGTTTTTTATTAAAGTAAAATTTATAACTGTTACAAAATATCTTAGCAACTTTTATCTTTATATAACTAAAATTACTCAAGAATTAATGCTCTACCTTTCCATCTGTGATGTGAGTATATCTAAATCAGTGACTTCATCATAGATTTTATCTGATGAATCAGGCTTCATGTAATCCCCAAAAAAGAGAGACCGGACATTTGAATCAGTAAAAGCACCACTTGGTTCTAAATGCTTCATTAACCCGGTCAAATCCTTATTGAATTGCTTCTTGGTAGTATCACATATTAAGTCAAAAAAGAATGATCGATCACTATCATCCACCAAACGATCATAAAAAACTCGGTAGACTTCATGCACCCACAATCGAATAAGCTTCTCAGGATCTTCCATGTGTGTATTTGGTACGAGTAGAACACCACGCACTACTCTTGAGAAGTCACGCAGGTTAAAAATGTAATGAGATTTTGTTGGTGTAGGAAGAAAGTTAGTGATAGCAGACTTGTAAACTTGCATGGTTGCCATGACAACAATCTATATTAAATATTTTCTTGAAGTAACCATAGGTTGTAAGAAAAGACGTAACTCACTCAAATTAAAGAAAACATGGAGAAATGTATAAATTTATAAGAAGACCAGGTTTAAAAAATAAATCAACTAAGACATATCACATACTGAATAGTTTCTGAAGGTATACTTCAGCAAGAAGTTTGAAATGAATTACGCTGAAAGAAAAAAGCACTTTCATCTGCATAAAATATACGTGAGAAAATTTCTACACATAAATGGGAGCAAAAATTAAAATGATCATACAGGATTGAATGGCCTTTATTTAATTATATTTCTTTATAATATCTTTATCAAATTTTTAAATAACTTTAAATAAAATACCATATTTACTTGATGAAAAGCCTCCTTTTGATTAAAGACTGTCCTCTTAAACCATAATAATTCTTTGTTAATATGCCTTTCTTATCAAAATCAACCCTAATGACTTTAAAATGAATGCAAAAATTAAAATTATGTAAAAAAAGTCTCTCTCGTATAACCATTCCACTTGAATAATAATAATAAATCCCCTTAAAACACTGGATTTTTTATTTAAAAATAAAATTTTTAAACATGAAGGTTTAAAATTCAAGTCTACCTTTCCTAATCTCAAAAATGCAGAATCAAATCCTTTACTGAAATGCCAATCACATATCGATGAAAAAATCTTCGTAAGGGTGGTATCATCAAAGTCAGTGATTGAAATAACATTCATGTGGCGCGTGAAACGGCTTGTTACATCATTTCGGCCACCACCAGGTGGACACATTGCAGTTACAAGAAGCTAAATATAACAATTGTTGTTGCAGCATAACTAATAATAAAAAATAAACTTAAAATTTATTTTATTTCAGATAAATTAACTGACTTTGAACTAAGAATGTTCGATAAATCAAAACCGAAAATTATAGTGGGGCGTCTAATGCGCTTATTCGCAATGAAAGTCATAGTAGACCTGGGCTGGGGCGTTTAATGTGCTTATTTGCGATGAAAGTCATAGAAGACCTGGGGTGGGGTGCCTAATGCCCTTATTTGCAATGAAAGTCTTAATAGACCTGGGGTGGGGCGACCTGGGTCTTTTTTAAAAAACTTGGCTGTTATAAAATTGAGAAAAAGAGTTTGAAAAATCAGCTAACCACTGTTCAAACAGCTAATATCACAACAGTTTGTTATCCAAACTTTTTTAACAAAATAAACAAAATCAGTTGAAAAAGTATTGACTACAGTGCAGGCACAAGGTACCTGAACTGTAGTCACATAACTTTAAGCACACTTCACATTAAGAATTATGCTTGAATATAAAGTAATTCCCCTTTTTTGTGACATAAATTTTCGAAAAATTTACTCTAAGAAAAAAAATTATCATATGATATGATCACAGGTGCTAAAAAATAAATTCAAAATTAGCCTTATAACAGAAATTGGATTTGGACAAAAAAATTTTCTTAGGGTAAACGAGATGTTAAAAGTATCATTGATTTGAAATGGGAGTGGTGTCATTAAAACAATTAGTGCTTAAACCATTAACCATTAGCCCATTGTTGTAGAACATTGCGTTAGTATTTTAAGGGAGTAAATACTATTAAGACAAGTTACCAGCAAGATACTGATTTGTTCTCAAGTTATGTTCAATTTTTTAAGAATATGTATGATTAAAAGTATTTATTTCTATTCAAGGATGTTACTAGCTATGTGGCATTCAACCAAGTGTCCATCAAATGTTAAGATTATTGCTGTTGTCAGGAGCTATTCTTTATTATTCAATAAACACCTATAATCAATACTTCTATCAAAGAGTTTCACGCACCTGTTTAGAAAATGAATAAATATATTTGAATGAATATATTTGTTTTTTCCACATTAACATGAACTTTTGCTTGACAATAAGGAGTGACTCCCTTATAAAATTATTACACAAACTTTATAACTGTTTTGCCATTGAAGAAAAAGAAGACAAAAAAAAAAAATAAGAAAAGAAGAAGAAAAAGGTGACAAAAGTAAAATTAATATACAAAAAACAGAACAAAAAAGGTAAAATGAGAGAGAATGATAAAAGGTAAGAAAGATGAGAAAAGTAATGTAGTCTATAAATAAAATTTGATTAATATATTATATTTATTTCAAAACAACTTTAAGAAGTTTGTAAAACTTTGTTTTACTCAAAGTTAAAAAGTTATCCTCAGTTTCATAGTTCATATTTCTAAATATTTCTTATAACGTTAGGAAGAAACTTATTCCATTCTGCAAAACACTGATATTTTAGAAATTTTTTTCCGTATTAGACTTGTATGGAAACGCCAAATTTTTATTTTTATTTCTAGTATCACGATCATGACTATTTTTGGTACACGAAAAGAAATTACTTCAGGAAGATTTTGATTTAAAAATAACATAAAATTAGAGAGTTTTATCATATTTACAAATGTAATAATTTTATTATCAAAAATATTATCAAAATTACATCTAAAGGGTTTAAAATAAATAATTCAGATTTCTGCAGAGAAATGCAAATTTCTGCATTTTGGTCATATTTCTTGTGCCAAGTTGACCCCAAATTTGATTACAGTATTTTACATGCGATGCAAAGATCAAAAAGTAAAGAGACTTCATAATATTAAAATGTAGCATAGTAACATAGTGTGTTACTTTTGAAAGCATGCCCAAGAATTCAAAAAATATAAAGTTTTTAGAATTTCTGACCCCATACTTCAAACCATTGGTTTATTGAGTTTTCCATTCATGAAATTACTTTAAAAACATGAAAATCCAATGAAATTTAAGCATCGTTGTTTATTTAAAGATAACATTAAGTTTAAACAATTCGTCGTATCACTCCTGTCAAAAGTCAAACACTGAATTAATAATAATTTATTTTCCAAAAACAATCTTACAATAAAAAGATGTTATATTTATAATTTTACAATTATTTTATAAAAACTTAATAATATCACAAATATTATTTTTTTAAGAAAGGACATTTTACAAAATCCTTTAAAATTTTCAATTAAAGTATGTCCACAGGGAAACTAGTTATCCACCTCACATTTTCAACCAACTACCTATCCAGAATATCTTTGTTATCTTCCAGTGAAGAGATATTTTTGAATGAATTTTCCATTCATTCAATTGCACTGAGTGAACACATGAGTACACTGAGTGAACACATGAATACTCTGAGTATACACATTTATCAGTTTTAACAGACGATTTTCTAGCTTCACACAAAATTTCAAAAAATGAACTGTTAGAGAATTACAAAAACTTTTTCGGTCTTAAACACTGGGTTTAGTATTAAAAAAGGAGGTTTTTTGACAGGTGGCCGTACGAGCCACCTCAGCTTTTCTATATATTCATAATTTCAATCAGTTTTTCATATATTTTGTGTGTATACTATATGAATGTTCTTAAAGTCTATAATGCAAATTAAGTCGATAAGGCAAGTCTATAAAAGTCTATAATGAAAACTATTTGTGGGGGAAATATAAAATGATCATTTAAAAATTTAAATTTTGAACTTACAACATCTTCCAGTATAATTGTGGAGGTATCCTTCAGATCATACCAGCTACGGTGATCTATCCACTGAAGAAGAAATATTATTATATATTTTATTCTTTGCACTTAATGTAGTTTCACAGTAAAGATCTATATTTTGATGTATACAGATTCATTTTAAGTTTTTCTAGATTAACAACATTAGCACTGCAACTTATATAGAGTGTGTTCAAAGCCACACTTATAAGCTGTTATACAGTGAAATAGGAATAAAAACATAGCTTATATGGTACTTAAAGTTTCATATGCTTTGTCACATATTCTTCAACCAAATCATTCACAAAAAAATATTATAAAATTATCAGCATTGCATTGTGCTCATGCTCAGTAGTAACTTCTCCATAACTCCACTATCAATAATTGGTGATATGGTTCAGGAATCGAATTAACTTTTTCAAAATGATTCGCACTATTTAATCCCTTCCCTCATCTCTCCATCCCTCTTCTCCCGTCTCTCTTTCCTCTTCCTTCTCCCCCTCGTCCCCATCTGCCCAGCGTAGCCCACCATGGTTGGGCTGCAGGGAGAAAATTTTTTAATTCACTATTTCTAGAATGACTCTAACAGCTATTTCTGACGACTTTCAATGTATTTTGATAACCAATATGAATACACATATTATATGAATACACGTGTTATATGAATACACGTGTTATATTAATACACGTGTTATATGAATACACGTGTTATATGAATACACGTGTTATATGAATACACGTGTTATATGAATACACGTGTTATATGAATACATGTGTTATATGAATACACGTGTTATATGAATACACGTGTTATATGAATACACGTTAGCAAGCAACCATGTGCGATTGCTATCATTTTTTTTTAAACCCAGGGCTGAAAATAATAATTGGTCAATAGTAAATATCTGATAGGATTAACAGTTTGTCCATTCCAAATATTTTTCTCTTGGACATCGTGTCTGGGATAAATAAAGGCGAAAGAACTCATTTAAAATATGATACAAATGACAAATAAAAAAAGATGAAAATTTAACTCTTCCTATCTGTTAATATAATAAACAAAACATGGTATGTGGAACGATTTATTTTAAATATACAAAAATATTTTCTATGAATAAAATAGTGGGGTGCGGGACTTAGCATTAGTATAAAACTTTTTAAGGCTTGTTTATATTAACTATACCCATTGTTGACCGCTTAAACACACATAGCTAAGCAATTAAAAGTAAACTTTCTTCTTGATCATAATTTATTTATTTAATAACAGAACCAACATAGGATAAAAACGGAAAAATATTAATATGATAGAATAAAGATAAAGAAGAAAAAAATTATATAATAAATTTGATGTAATTTATTATATTCTAACATTATTCCATTTATAAGAAAACAAATCTGCTAACCGATAATTCAGAAAAAATACTTTGTTTATAGTTTTATCTAAGGTACTCTAATTTGAAAAGATAAAAATAAAATATTTAATATTTTTCAAAGAAATAATACAAATTTCTTCTGTCTGTCTAGCAGCTTTCCGAGAAAAAAAAAAAAAAAAGCTTCAAATTTTGCAAAATAATAATACATATTTTTTATGTCAAGCCGTATCCTGGCCAGTAACCAATAATTCAGTGAAGATATGATTAAATTTTTTACAAAGTACAGAAGAAGTGAATTGCAAATTGTTGAAAGTTATAAAAGTAGAATAAAATATACTGAAAAAACCTATTTAGTTGAGTATTGTAAACAATTGTGACTGATGTCACAAAAAAGACTTATTATTTTTCCTAATTTTAATAGTTTTAATACTTTAATACTTTAAATTTTTATTTGTTGATTATAAGTTTTTATAATTGTGCATATTTTGCCGTTTACTGCACTTTAGGGTAGGATACAAGCGTGCTTATTTTACTTAAAGAATTGCTTATAGATTAATGAAAAATCAAAACAGTCTTTTTTTCTTTAGTTAAAAATAAGTAAATATAATTATATATGCCCCTTCACTATTTATATTCTCGTCATAAAAAGATCAACTGACATAACCACTAGTATAAAAAGGAAGGGGGTGATAAATTAGATAAAATATTCACATTTAAGCTTACTAAATAATTATTATAACACCCTAATCGTCTTTTCTTTGAAATAAGGCAGAAAATTATTAAACAGTTTGAGTCTAATCTTATAATTACTCATATTTAATGCGTATCCAAGGTTACAACAAGATAGTTGAACCAAAAATATTGAAAATCTGCAGAATTTCAGTCATGTCATAATATTATGTTTAAAGTTATGTTTAATGTTGTTTTTAACTCCAACAGGGAAGTTTATTTTAGCGAATTCTGTAACACTGAATCAAACATCTCCAAACGGTTCACGAATCACTTAATTCGACCTCTGTAGTTTAGCAGGGTAAATTTGTTCTTATGGCAACATTTAGAAATTATTTTAGGGCTCTTTTGATTTAACAAGCTATTCTCTTTATAGTTTAGAATTTCCATTTTTTCAGAGGCACAGGTTGCATGTTTTTGAGTTAGCTTTGAAAGGTGAACTTAAATGGATAGTGCTTTGTCGATATCTTCCTATAGTAAATGATTTTTTGTGAATAACAAATCGTGTTTTAAAGTGAGTTTTGCTGATTCTGATGCATATCTTATCTTTGCCAGCCATTGATGAAGTCAGAGTAGATTGGGAAATGATGCAAGGGGTAAGAAATTGCCGATTTAAAAGGCACTGTTCTTTATTAACGCAATTGCAGTACTTTGTTAATTTTTCTGCTATTTTTGAGCTATACATGAGCTATGGTTAATAAAGGAGTTCATGTTTGGTGAACAGCTATGACTGATTTTCTGGTTAAAACAATTGAACAATTTTTGATAACACTAGTTCACTCTAAATGCAATGACTAAGTTCATTTTATCAAGGATTGTTTCGTTTATTCCATCAATTTCATTGTTAGTTGGGTTTTGGGTGATGTTTCACAGCCCAATTTAGGTTTACTAGTAATTATCATAATATAACATTGGGTTTAAAAGAAGCCATACTGCTTTGTTTGAATAACTTGTACAGAAAGTCAGATCATTATTTTGCTTATCAATTATGAACCTTTTGCCTAAGCAAAAGCAGTGCTATGGCCTCAGAGAAGCGAACCATTACAGATGCAGGGTCACTTTCCAAGTGCAACTTGGCACTTCGACTGCAACGCCATTTAACAACTGTTGATTGATGGAGCAGCCTATCTAAGATGCTAGCAAAGAGTTTACGCTTGATTTCTACCAGCCGGTAATGTATTCATCAGGAACTACTCGGTACCCTCAACAAAGATAAGAAACAAGCATTAAACCGATATGAGAAACCTATACTCATGAGATAAACAAAAAACAATAGGAAGACCAGAGTATTCATCACCCTAGAACAGATATGACAATGCAGGTAACACTGCATCCAAACCAAAAAGCCAAGAAGGGGTACAAGACCAAGCAGTATACTCTACCTACTCCAAAAGACAATTATTGGTTTGCCAACCGGTATTTTTATCAAGATACCAACTGTAGGAAGATTACTACCCCAGTCTGAAAAGGTCTTTCTCCCCATGAGGCAAGAATGACCCCGCTGGATGCCAACACGGTATTTATAATATCTCGGGTTGTAGATATTATATAAAAATAATATCTTACTAGATCAAACCTTTGATATTTAATATTCACAAACTAAATAATTCGTAGTTTGACACTGTAGATATTTTTCGATCTTAAATCTTTTTATAAATATTTTATTCAGAAAAAAAATTAAAAATATCCAGATTAAAGCTTAACTGATTAAAGTTTTTAGATTTTGGTATATTCTGTAAAACTAAATCGATGCAAAATTGTCAAGAACATAAAATAGTATAATACAGAATGAATAAAGAACCTAACATAGTATAATCCAGAATGAATAAAGAACCTAACATAGTATAATACAGAATGAATAAAGAACCTAACATAGTATAATACAAAATAAATCAGGCATCACATTTACTTACCATTTCAATATTTTCTATGAAAAATTTTAGTTCCACAATTTTGCTATTCCACAATTTATTCTACAGAATAATTTAAATTTCAAGTAAGTATTGCAATAAAAAATATGCTAACATCAAACAAAAGAATCATTAACATTCCATTCAAAATTTCTTAGACAAAAGAATCTGTACGAAATGGTGAACTAGCAAAAAAATATTACGGTTTTTTGGTTAAAAGATTCCTTAAAAAAATATAGAATAACACGCTTAAAAACATGAGAAATCCAAAGAATAAATGCTTTTCATAAAGAATAAGAATGTGTCAACATAAAAAAATTACCTTTTTTAAATGCAAAACATCAAAAACTTGTCATGTAATATTTCTCAACCATAATAAATTCAATAGTTTTATGAAGCTTACCTGTCTTAACAGTTCGATAGGTGGCTGGGCACCATACTTTTCTTTGGCAGGCATATTTAGATCATCAACAAACACAACACACTTTTTCCCAGGTGGTGGTCCAAAAACTCCTTTTCTGCGTCTAGATATTATTAAAGATGAGTTTAGTTGTACAACCATTGAAAAATAATCTTCAGTATTCCTTGTGAACTATATGTCCTTTGAAACATTGACCAAAGGCCTGCATTTTCAGTGGTTAGTTTTTAATTTCTAAAATTCACTGTTCTAATAATCAATATCAACCCAGTAAATAAACAAACTGTAATTTTATTCTTGTTCTATATGTATACTTTATAAAAGCAAGTGAAGTAAACACTGTATACATTGCAAGGTAATTTTGACTGGTTAAAGATATTTTGAAAGTTTGCTTTGTACACATGTTTAACTGTATGTATGCCTGCATGCAGTTTATGAAAGAATTTCTGAAGAATTTATGAAATTTAAAATTTATGAAAACAACCACTGCTTTCTATTGGTTTATAACTTTTCAATGAAAAAAGCCTTGATTACACTGGCCAAAAAAATTTTTTCTTGCTCTGCTGTCTGGAAAAAAGTAATTCTGGGTAACTTCAAGATGCTGGATTCAAATCTAAAGTCAATCAGCGCAATCAGTTCAAGATATCTTGCTTTTGAAATTGGTCTTTTTTCATGTATTGCACGAAACCAGATTCAATTAAGAGGACTGCACAATGTGCTTTTAATCAAGTTTTCACTGCTTCCAATAGAATTGGCAGCTTTTGCATGAACCATATTAAAATAAATTGTATAGTTTGCAAGATTCCTGAAAGCTGAATAAAAATATAACAATAACACCTAAGTAATACAACTATAAAATAATTTGAACAAATATTTTCAGATTCTATGAAAGTCACATTTAGTTAAATTTACCAAAAATATATGGAGAGAACTTCTAGATTTCAGAACTCCCTACATCATTTACACCTACATATAAAGGATATCAGAATTTTTTTAGTCAGTAGCTGTTTAAGATCCAAATTTATCAAAATTTTACTAAGGAAGAAGATTTTAATATTATAAACTTAACTTCTTTGGCTTTTTTGAAATTAATAAATTAAAGGAATACTTATCAAGTTTTGCCATTACAATATCTTGTGTTTGTTGTGCACTTGTCCTTGCTGAGAAGTTCACATTAATTGGAATATATCTAAATACACCAAATATTACAAACAAAGTTTATTTCAAAAAAAATTTTTGAGAAGTCACAAAAACTTTCTTGTATCAAGAAAATGATTGAAATGATCCTTATGTTAAAAATTGATCAGAAGCTTAATAATGCTGGGTGTTAGCATTCTCAGAATTGATTTAATACAAATTAACGTTTTCTAAAGACATATGTTGCATATAAAAAGTAATATTCTCTTTATCACACTAAACATGAAAAAAATCAAACCACAACAATATTATATTAGATATTACTTTCAAATTACAGTAAATGCAACCATGCAAAAAAAATTGACTTACTTTTCTTTAGGTAGGCTTATCAGATAATCATTAGTAATTGCTGACTTTCCAGTCCCAGTATTTCCAATAAACATCAGTGGAACTTCATGAAGTACAAATGTTTCCAAGAAGAATGCTTGCCTTGCTGTCTCGTCTGTATTTATGATTAATTCAGCCACCTCAGTAAAATTAAAGAAGAAATATGTAATATAAAAAACAAAACGAGCTAAAAGTCAAATATATAATATAAAGTTGATAAAAATATTTTTTCCTACAATTCAGGACCTCTTGATTTTCAAAACGTCTAATCTATATATATGAATTTATTTCCCTGGGTTTTCTTCGCTAACATTATTTTTTAAGTCCTCAAGTTTTCTTTTCAGACAACCCTTAGATAACAGGGTCACCAAGAAATTCTTTGAGGAAAGACTCAACGAAAAACAGAATTCAGATTTACATTCTTTAATCATAGCTATATTTCCAGCAAAAATATTTTTTAGTTTTAAGCTTGATACGACAAATTCCCTAACTTAGAATGAGCAACAAATCACCTTTGCATCTTCTGGTATAATGAACCTTCTTTTATCAACAATATCAATCCATCGAACCCATGATCCATTCCCTTGTTTGATCACCACATAATCATACACAGTACCAGCATCAGGAATTAAATTGTGCTAAAATTGTGTTTATTTAAAGATACAAAATCTGAGAAATAATTCTCAAAAATGTACAAGAAAAAATTATGACTTCAATTTTTTTTATTATATCCAAGCGTTACATAATTTTTTATTTCTTTAATATAACACCAATGAGGTGATATCAATTTAAATACACCTTTGCACTGTCTTTGCTTAATTCATTTTGCAGTGCCTATAGTTCACTTCTATTTATTTTATTATATTTTGATGTAAAATATTTTACTGCTTTCAGATGGATATTGATAGCCTATCAAATTTTAATTTTAATTACTTTTCTAAACTAATTTTAATTTTTAAAACCATTTAAAGAAATTGGGAAAAACATACTTTACCAAGAATTTTCTATTTATAATTTTTTATAGAGAGGGATTATTGATTTCTTTTATTGGTTTATTACTTTAATTTAAACAAAGGTTAATTCCAAATACATTTTGAAGAATAATACCTTGCTGATCTTCAGCTGTTTTGGTTTAGGGAAATCTTGGTTTTGTCCAGATGTAAGGTGCTTGTAGAAATCACTGAACATAGCTCTGCTATTCCCATCTACAAGTGCTCCAAGGGACCACACAATTGAAAAGATAAACAAACTCGTTAACCAAGAAAGAATCTGAAAATAATGACGCTGATCATTATGTTTATTGAATATTCCAAACCACCCATGTCAAAAAATATTAAACCAGAGGTGCGGAGGGTTCGATTCTCCCACTGAGACAATAGAATTGATTTGTATTTATTCATTTATTATGAAGTTTTCCCAAGAAATTCTAAATGGTATAAAAAAATTATACAAAAATGATTACATATTATTGCTTTCATAAACAGAATCTGAAAAATAGATTATAAATATGAACGTATAAAGATAGCCGTTCTAGAACATACTTGTCCTCCACCAATGGTAGGCGTTCCCTCTGATCCTGCTTGATTCTTTATTTCATCCAAAAGGCATGTGTATAAAGTCATGAATCCATGAGCAAGAAACATGTCTGACATGGAGCAGATCATTTTGCAGTTGTATTTGATAAAATCTAAACAAAAAATGTTGCAAACATTTAGCCACCTCCATAAAACAGAAAAGCAGGATTCGGCACATAACAAAGCCATTTTCATCTTACGCATACAAAGAGAAGTTATTAAAAGTGAACATATTATAAGATATTAATTTTTTAATTCACCATAACAAATTTTAAATTTTAAGGAAAATAAACTCACTAAAATTTTGAACGAAGCTCATAAAATAAACTCAAATAAATCTTTCAAACCAAGCTCATAAAATAAACTCAAATAAACCTTTCGAACCAAGCTCATAAAATAAACTCAAATAAACCTTTTGAACCAAACTCATAAAATAAACTCAAATAAACCTTTTGAACCAAGCTCATAAAATAAACTTAAACAAACCTTTCGAGCGAAGCTCATAAAATAACTCAAACAAACCTTTCGAACCAAGCTCATAAAATAAACTCAAACAAACCTTTCGAAAGAAGCTCATAAAATAAACTTAAATAAACCTTTCGAACAAAGCTCATAAAATAAACTTAAATAAACCTTTCGAACCAAGCTCATAAAAGAAACTTAAATAAACCTTTCGAACCAAGCTCATAAAATAAACTCAAATAAACCTTTCGAACCAAGCTCATAAAATAAACTCAAATAAACCTTTCGAACCAAGCTCATAAAATAAACTTAAATAAACCTTTCGAAAAAAGCTCATAAAATAAACTCAAATAAACCTTTTGAACCAAGCTCATAAAATAAACTCAAATAAACCTTTCGAAAGAAGCTCATAAAATAAACTCAAATAAACCTTTCGAACCAAGTCATAAAATGAAAATCTTTTGCAGATAAATTTTAAGTAAATGAGTGATTCATAATCAAACCTTATTTCAAAACAGGGCAAAACAGCTGCTCGGTAATCATTTAATAAGATATGCTTTTTCAATTTTCTAAAAAGTATTAATTAGCAAAGGTTGACCTGGACACACAATCTCCATATCCCGTTAAAAAAATTGTAAATATTTGTTTACCAAGACAAGACTGTACTAGCCATTCAAAAAGATATTTAACTAATTCCAATTGTTCAGCATTCAAAAATTTTTCAAGAGTTTCCATGTAAGATACCATGAAGGGATTCCAGCCAAGCTATAAAAAAAAAACATCAAAAAAATTACATCAACCTAATACAAAGACCAGATGAAATAAGTAAATCAGATATGCAAGAGCCCCTAATATCAAGCAAGCAAGTTATATTTCATTTATAATTTCAATTTTAAAATTGGTAACAAGTGTATGGCAGTAACAACATGAGAAAAGCCTAGTTATGAGTAAATCATGATCTCAAGATACTGTTGAATGCTAGAATAGTAGATTAGACAGACAATCACTTAGAACAATAACTCATACCAGCTTTTGTTTTCGAAACACTAAATGATTAAAATTGTAGTAAATGTGTTTACATGAATATTTTCATAGTTTACTAATGCTCAATTTTAAAGAAAAATAGCACTTTACCTGATGTGGTTCAAGGTATATCATACCACATCTACTAACAGTAGCTGGCGAAGCTTGCTCCAGGTCAGAAGTTTCAAAGATTAAACTCTGTTTCTTGTTCATCTGTATAATTTCTCCACTCATCAAACACAGCTAACATAAAAAAATAACATGAACTATATTTTTATTGACTCTACTATCGCGGAGCATTAAAAATACCAGTTTAACGTCTAGCATGGACATTTTACTCAGCTAGCAGATGGTGGTTAGCCTTGGATGGAAAGTCTCCTAGTGTGTTACCTTTAAAAATCATATTTAGCAGTAAAAACTTTGCTCCGGCACTTTATCAAATGATTAGCCCTGTCTGTTAAACATATTAACATGCTAAGATTCTACCAAAGTTTTTGAGAAAACACTGATGAATTTTCTTTGAAGAGTAAAAGAAGACGATAATAAATTTATACTATCAGGAAAATTCATTGTAATATCATCATGATCATCAACGTTTACTAACGTCCAACTTTGCAGCAAACATTTCAAGGAAAATAAGTGTTTACTGTGAGAGTTAGATTCTTTAAATGCTCTATTAATTTGATAAACAGTCGAAACAAAGTTTTTACAACTGGATGATGTTGATGACGATGATGATGAAGACGATGACGATGATGATGATGATGTAATTATAACCTTATTTCATAATAGATGCCTAAAATTCCCACTATGACTTTACAGCAGCAAAATTTTGGTTTTAAAAAAATAAATAATAATTCATAAACCTTTTTATTATCATCAAGGACTGTGTTCATATTTTCAATCCACACTGCATCTACTGGTCCATCAAATAATATCCATTTTCGATCATTGGATGATGAAACTGCTTGTTGACGGAATGACACCGCAAGTACACCATCTGTCCATTCATGTGAGACTGGATCAAAACAACCATACAATTGACCCATTGTGATAGATTTCGGGTTGATAATCTTGTACTTTACCTAGGGTATTAAGTAAGATTCATAAAATCTAAGATTTTAAAATACTATGAAAATTTACATTACCTGACTGACTGAATTTACATTACCTTACCTGGCTGTTTAGATGGAAATTATCTTATTAACCCTCATTTAATTTCTGCCTCATGTAGCTTGTGAAGTATTTGTTTACATTTTGTTTGAGTGAATTAACGCTATCACTGGCCTTAATATTTTTGTTTAGATTATTTCTTAGTGAAGACTCTTGGTATGAGATGCATTTTAGGCCTTGGACTATTTTTCAGTAGCTAACTTTTGGCAAAAGCTTCATGTGCTATCAATTAAATCAAAGCTTAAAAATTTCAGCCAAAAATACTGTTTATATTTTAATAAATTTTTCAAATAAGTTTACAAAAACGAATAAAAATTAATTAAAAAAAGGTAGTTATGGTGAAGGAGTTTGGTCATTTTGGAGAAATTTCTCTGAATTTTCAATGTTTTTCCTGACCTCACTTTTATCGCTTTTCCAAGTTTAATATGAACCCTGGAAGAAAAAAAAGTAAATCCCTCTTCCAAACAAGCCTATATATATATATAATGAAAAAAAAAAACTTGATTCCATATCAGTGACATCATATTCTATGAATTCTACAAGAAGTTTTAAAGCTTTCAGAAATTTGAGTTAAGGGCGTATTCGTTTAAGAGAAATAAGAAATGCGAAAAAAATTATTCCAAAAACATTATTCCAAAAAAATTATTCCAAAAAAATTATTCCAAAAAAAATATTCAAAAAAAATTATTCCAAAAAAAATATTCAAAAAAAAAAAATTTAATTTAAATGAAAAAAATTCAAGAAGAAAATAAATCTGGAAAAAGAAAAATGGAAGATAGAAACCAATCAATGAAAATAATGAAAGAAATTTAGCATAACTAAATCTTTGGCGTTTTATGATTTTTATTGTTACAATTTTTAATTATTTCGCTTTATGGCGTCTGCATTTTGCAGAAATATTCAAAGCAAAGAAGTCATAACTTTTTAAAATTTTAAAATGTAACAAAATTACAATTTAAAACTTGCTAAATGAGGATTGACAATCCAATACAACCAATATTAAAGTTTGAAACTGCGATGAGAATCATTAGTGATGAGAATTAAAGAGCGTCACCTTGTAATAATCCGGAACTTCCAGCTTTTCTAAATCTTGCATTGCTTGCGCTAACACCTGTAATTAAGACTGTTAAAGATTAACATCTTCTTTTGTTTTGATAATTTCTTGTAGAAATTTTACTAAAAGGTTTTACAACAGTATCTAGATATCAAAAAAGCAAAAAATATCAGTTGTTGGCCAATTCTTTAATCAAATATTAACAAAATATTAAAGAAATACATAATATTAATTATTTAATCCTGATATGTTTCATACCATACAAGGTTAATGACATCTTTTGCAGACAAAATTTCAATTTTAAATTTTACCGTTGCTACCAAGCATTCACTTGCATATCTGATATTAAATATATATACTTAATATATATTAAATATATATAATAATATTAAATAATATTAATAATATTTTATAATATTAAATATCTAATATTTATCATCATTTATTAACTTTCGGTCTCATTCACTAGAATTTTTTCTCCCCCAGAAATTGATAAAAATTTTTTCTTGTGGGATAATGAAATTAAATTTAAATATTTTTTATATTTTTAACTATAAAAAAAAAAAAAAAGCGGCAACTAAAATTATTCTAATTTTTTATATTTTTAACGTTTTTATTTTTCATATTATGTTTCATGATAAGTTTCATGTTTCATAATTCTCTGGAGTCACTCCTTTTGGTTAGCTGTTGCTCTATGAGTGACTCCCTCCAAATTAACTTAATCTTAAGAAAGAACTATCCTAAAATTTTTTTTTTATTATTCTAAATTATTATGAAAATCTACATGGTGTTCTTTTATTTGATTAATTTTAGAAATCATATTTTTCTTAATAAGCCAAAATATACTCCGATTGGTTAATGGGAATTAGACAAATCATACTTTATAAGCTTTTGTTTTTCCACCAAGAGGCTCTCCAACAATCATGA